>VZRE01011085.1:32923-57241 GCA_013396775.1 Cephalopterus ornatus | reverse complement strand
GGGGTGGGAGCGTGAGGGGGGTCTTTGGGTGGACGAGGTGAGGGGGGAGGGTTGGAATCCGTGGGGGAGATGGTTCAGCAGCAGCTGCTGGGGAAGTTGGGTGACTTAACAGTGAACGGCCTAGACCCCGGTTTGGGGTGAAAAAAAGAAGGCGGTTGGGGGCTCGTCAGAGGGTCCAGCATCACATAATTTACTGGTTTATTTTCCGTGTGTGTGAGTTGAGGGTGGGTTGGTTGGTGTGGAGAGCGGGGACAGGAGCTGTTGGANGTGGGGGAGATGGTTCAGCAGCAGCTGCTGGGGAAGTTGGGTGACTTAACAGTGAACGGCCTAGACCCCGGTTTGGGGTGAAAAAAAGAAGGCGGTTGGGGGCTCGTCAGAGGGTCCAGCATCACATAATTTACTGGTTTATTTTCCGTGTGTGTGAGTTGAGGGTGGGTTGGTTGGTGTGGAGAGCGGGGACAGGAGCTGTTGGAGCCGGTGGCTGGCGAAGGACAGCGATGGGATCCCACCCGATCCAGGCAGGATTCGGGAGGCATCAGGGAACTGTGTGGGTTACATAAAGGAGGGGTGGCTGCAGTAGCTGGGTTTTGTGTTAGTGAGGTGTAGAGGAGGTGGGTGCCGCAGACAAAGAGAGAGAAACCTGTCTCCTTCTCCTCACTTCCAAACAGAGCTGTGGGATGGAAAGCTGGGCGTCCTTCGGGAGTTAGGGAAGTGTAGGGAAGCAGGGACTGGAAGGTGTCCCGGTGCCTGGAGCAGGTGCATGGGATTCACCTCCACCCTAGACCCTGTGCTGGAGCTGCGTCTGCTCTGAGACACCTCTGCTGCTTGTAAGAACTGACTGTGGCTTTTAAGGGTTTTTCCTTGGAAAACGACCCCCTTTGGGGTGGCTTGTACCCGTGGGCTTCTTGTGACACCAACCCAGGCACGTCCACCCGTGGTGATTCCTGCCAGAAAGAGCTGGTGTGTGGTAGAGCACGGGAGTCAGCAGCTTGATATTTAGTCTGAGACTAAGCAAACTTGAGTTCTTGTAGGTAATTTCTTGGTTTCCTTCACGTGCTGCCTTTCAGAGACCAGGGTGGCTTCTCAAACCCCCAGAGCACCCAGGTCAGACCCTCGTCCCTTGGTGGGGGTGGTTCCACAGGTCTGCGTGTCCCTGCCGTGTGGGACATCAGGTAGATGAGCTGGTCCCTGATGGTTTGGCCTCCATGGTCAGCTCCATGGCCACAAACCGAGCTCCCGTGGCTCCCCAGCGCCGGTTATCCCGCTCTGGCACAGCCAAGCTGGGGGGGAACGCAGCCAGAAGGTTGGATCGGTGCGGTCAAGGCGGGGGTTTGTCATCCCAGAGGTTTTCTCCTGCCGTCTGTGGCTGTGACACGGATGGAAACGGCTCTTTTGCGTGGCTGGGGGTTGTGTGTGGCGGTGCACAGAGCCCTGGTGTCCGTACCAGGTTTCCTTCTGTACCCGCCCCATCCCGGGATATGGTGTTTGGCTGGAGTCGCTTCATTAACGCGGCCCTGGGGAGGTTTATCCTGCTTTGGAGCAGTGGGAATGGCAGCACACCGGGAAGTGTGACAGCCCAGAGGGACCATCCCACGGCCAGGAGAGGATCCTGGGGGCAGAGAGGTTCGGGAGGTTTGTCCCCTGCTCATCTCACTTCCCTCCCGGGGGCGGGCCCTGCCCGAGCCTTCCTGCCCGATTTCCTTATCTGCCAGGGGAGATAACGGGCCCTGCCTCCAGGTTGTCATGCCCTGGAGCTCGTTAGCCTAACGAGGGGAGTGCCTGGCTCTGGGACCTGCTGCTTATCCCTGGACTTGGCTCCAGGAGGAACTAAACGCTCGTGCCCTTTGGAAAACGCTGACTTTATTGCCGGGAGCTGCGCTCTCGGTGTCGGGGGGGTCGTGGCTGTCTCCCTGCCCCGCCGGAATCGGGGCTGGACGAGCTCCAGCGCCGGAATAATCACCCTGGGAACGCTCTGGGTTGTGTAGGGCTCCCAAGCAGCCACTTGTCCGCTGGGGAAGTTGTCTTGGATGCCTTTGGGAGGAGGTGGTGAGAGCGGACGCTTCCAAAATCGCCTTTCCAGCCTTGAGGATGAGCTCGGGGTGGGAAAGGTGGCGTGGTCTGGTTGTCTTGGGTTTGTGGCCCCCAGCACAGCTCTGGTGAGAGGGCTGGCAGTCCTGGCAGTCCTGCTGTGCCGTGGGAAGTGGGGCAGGGTGACCCAAAGCCCACGGAAAGCAGGGTGGAAGTTTGTAACTGTTTGGGGATTCTTGTGCCGGGAGAGTGAGGGTTTATAAAATACAACAGCTCTGATGATGTGAGATGAAGTGAGGGACCTGCCGTGGTAGCTCCGAGGTGGTTTTCCGCATCTTTCTGAGAAATCAGAGGATTTGAGGTCGTCACGGAGTGGTTTTGGGTAGGAAGGGCCTTGAAGCTCATCCGGTTCCATCCCCTGCCACGGGCAGGGACACCTTCCAGGTTGCTCCAAGCCCTGGCCAATCTGGCCTTGGTGCAGAGGTCTGACACTTGAACTTGGAGGCGGAAGCCTCGAACTGCCCAAATATCCCTGAAATTCCTGAAGTGGCTTGGCCACGGGCCAGCAACCTTTCCCTGGGACGCCGTGTGTGGAGAGAGATTCCCGGTTTCCCGGTGGTAGCATCCCTGGAGTCTCTGGTCAGTGGGTGCCTCTCGGTTCTTCCCACCCCCGTGCCAGGTGTTTTATCTTTCTCTCCTCTGGGTTTCCCAGCAGAGCGTCAGGAGGAGTGAAACTGGGCAGGGAGCAGAACTGAAAGAAAACACAAATCCGGTGCCCGGGTGAGGGGAGCACACAGGGGACAGAGCTGGAGAGAGCTGTGTCTTAAAAGAAACAAAACCAAAACCAACCAGAAACAACCCCCAAAACGTTTGCCTGGGATTTACCCGCTCAAGTTTGTGTTTTAAGATAAATTCCTGGGATGTGGAGGAGTGGAAGAGCCAGCCCTTGCCCTCGGTGCCCCGTTGCCATCCCGCTGCCGGGCTCTGCCGAGGGGCCCTCGATGGAAGCCCCGGGACAAACGGGGCCCGTTGTGCCACACCACGCGTTGGCATTCGGAGTTGGGGAAAGTGAAACTCGTCTCTCTCTCTGGGGGCCGTAAATCCCCCTCCCAGCGAACCCAAAACACGGTTAAAACGTGCCCTTTGTGTTGCGCAGTCCCGCTGCTTTCCTCCTCCCCCCAAGTACTTGAAAAGCCGCGAATTAGTTAAAAAAAGAAACAAAAAAAACCCCCCAAACGAACCCAACTAAAAGCGGTCCAGGTGCTGAATTTGTTTGATTCAGTTAATTCTCGGTGCTGTTGTGTGCCAGGGGATGTTTCAATCTCCTCCTTTTTAACCTCGGTTTGAAGGGGTGGAGGAGCCTGATTTTTGCCTGCGAGTGAGTTATGGATTCAGCTGGTAGTTCCAACTCCGAGAGGCTTGGAGTTTCTCCCCGGGTTCTGGGCTCGGTTTCTGTGGAATGGGTGGGTAGGGATTGGCTGTGTGACGTTAAAGACCGAAAAAAAAAAAAAAAAAGGAAAAAAAAAAAGGAGGAAATTCGGGCACAGCGTTAATGCCGAGGCACAAAACAGGAAATTTAGTTAAGGGTTGTGCTTTTTCGTAATTTATTGCGTGTTTTCCCCCCCTCTTCTAACAGACAAGGTGAAGTTTTAAAGCGGTTTTAATGTACTTCAGCCTGCGTTGGGTCTGTCCCACTGAAAATATTTCCGAGTCTGTGCTTAAAGGTGGATTTTCAGTCGATTCCTGAGAAGCTGTAGAAGCTGAGAAACCTCAATCACTCCTGCTTTGTCTTATTTTCATCCCACGAGAAAACTCTCCAAACAGCTTTTTGTTTCGTTCCCAACTTATCCCCTTTCGGAGGGGAAGCAAGATCTATTTTTAAATCTATAGAATAGTTTGGGTTGGGGTTTTTTTTTTTTTTTGTTTTGGGTTTTTTGTTTGTTTTTTTTTTTGTTTTTCAGCCCTGAAGGCGTTTTGTCCATTTCTGCCTCATCTGCCCTTAGAAAAACGAACAGGATCTGGAGGACCTGAAAAAAACTTCCTCCTCGTGGGTTTAACCCTTCGCAGCTCATCCCGAGCCCGGGATCTGCCGCGGGATTTCTCTGGACGTGCTGCAGAAGCTGCTCCTGGGAGGTCCCTCGAGGGTATTTTCGTTTCCTCCACTCTGAGGGTCACTTCTCTTTTTTTTTTTTCCCTTCTGCTGGCGAGGGCCCGGTGTTTGTGCTCCATAAATCCTGACGTATCCCGGCTCCTCCAGCTGTGTGCAGTTCGCAAACGCAGAGGTTGGGAATTTGACGTTGACATTGCAGCTTTTCTGTTGGGGAGTGGGGGGGGGAAAAAAGGCCTGAGGGGGCTCTTTATTTCCTTCTTTTTGAAAAGGAAGACCTTTAGTTAAGGCTGAGAACCGTGACCGCTGTGCTTCCAGCGCATCAACTGTGTCAGGAAGTTGGAATTGTGTCAGGGAGGGAACTCGTTTGGGGGTGGCACTGGATGGGCTCTAAGCTCCTTCCAACCCGAACCATTCCGTGATTTTCCGGGCCACGAGTGCCCGTCCGTCGGCGGGCAGAGCTGCAGGACTGACCTGCTGCAGCTCCACTTGGCAGGGGCACGGGCTGTTTTCAACAGCTACCTGTTTTTAGCGCTGGGCCACCGAGGTGAGATCCAGGATTTCGCATTTGTTAGCTCCAGATCCGGCGGGAGCCCTTGGAAGCGGCGGCACCGGAATACCAATGCCGGCGGAACTGGTTGGTGGCCAGCCGTCAGTCACGGGGCAACACCTACTCTGGGAGAGCAGCCCGGGGCTCTGGAGAAGGGATTGTTTCCCTGTGGGCACGGGGACCGAGCTGGAGGAGGCCAAGGAAGGCCCTGCTCCAGAACTCCGTGTGAGCTGCAGCTGGGGACCGCGACTCGACTGGAATTTCATTTATCCAGGCATTGTTGGGCCCAGGCACCGGGAAGACGCGGGGCTGGAGCAATCGGTGACCTGGGAATGGGCTTTTGTGGGTGGTTGCAGGAGCTGTGGTGAGCAGTCAGAGGCTCTGGGATGTCGGGGTGGGGACCCGGAGCAGCTCTGGGTCAGTGCTGAGCACCAAGGGGTGACCAATCTGCTCTTCCTCTGATTGCTAATTAGCTGGTTAGCATTCCTTATCCCACCCTTGGGGCTTTTCTTCCCGGGGGATCTGGGCTGGCACTTCCCAGGGGCTCCCAAGGAGCCGTTACCTCTTCCTTGGCAGCGCTCTGCGGAGCACCTGCTCCCGGGGTGCCTGTTTGTCAGGGGCCTTTGTGGTGCAGCTGTGTGAAAATCAGAATTACACGCTCCAGATGTGGCAGTTTTTCAGGAATACGTGTGACCCTGGCTCGGTGTTCCGGCACGTCTTTGTGTTTCTGTGGATTTGTGGCTGTGTCTGTGGACGATTCCCACACGGATTGGCTGTGCAGTGCCAGGGTGGAGGGAGTAGGTGATTCCCTGCGTGCTGCTGAGGAGTATCTTTGTGGCAGCCCAGGTTAGGACTGTTCTGCCCGTTCCAACAGGGGTTTTAATTCCATTTTAACCCTCTCAGCTGCTCCGTGGGTGAAAGGAAAGCTCCTCAGTGCAGGCAGACCTCGGCTTTGCCTCACAGGGTTCTTCACCCTCTGGCAAAACTTAAAGATCCATGATTTTTTTTTTTAAATTATTTTTTAAAATTTATTTTTTTTTTTAAATTTTTTTTTTTTTTGGGGGGAGTGTGAAAAATGCCGCTCTGGTGTTATCTGGAAATAGTTCTCACCTTTGGAATAATACTGGGGAGGCAGGGTGCTGAAAATAGCAGGAGCTGCCATAGGCTGGGATGGAGCGGAGTCGAGCGAGTTGTGTTGTCAGTCATGGGAACATAAATCCTATTCCACCTGCAGATGAGCATTCCCGAAATAGAAGGGGGTTGTCAGCTACCAGAGGAGATGTATTGTTGCATCTCCCCTCGTGCTGCGCAGAGAGAAAAAAAAAAAACTCAGCTCCGAAGTTTCTGTGGCTCAGCTGGAGCTTGGGAGAGTCCCCACCTCCCGCTCCCCCCGGGGAGTGACGGCTGGGAGAGGTGGTTTGGCTAAAAACAGGGGGGGGTTGGAGGTAAATCCGACCCTGTCTGCAGGAAACCCCTCAATTGCAGTTCTCAGAGGGAAGATGGGAATGTCCCCGGGGTCAGGAAGGCCAGCGGCGGAGGGGCAGGAAGTTTTTGTGACAGAGTGACCTGAGGGAGGGAGGAAATGGGTTCACACCCAAGCCAGGGGTCACTGCTTCCCTGGATTCCAGCCCTCAGGATCCTGCTGAGCGCTCCCGAGGCATTTCAGGTACAAAGTTCTCCCCGTGCCCAGGCACTTTTCCTGTAGTTTAAGCAGCCGAAGAGCCTTTGGTGCAGCTGGTTTTCTCTTCAAAACACCCCAAAATCCGCTAGCTTTGTGCATTTTTAGCCGCTTTCCCCCCATTCCGTCGCCTCGTCCTCGAAGCTCTCGTGTCCCCTGCATAAATAAAACCTCCCTCCTTCGTGTTTTCCATGTGCAGGCTGCCGTAATTGCGGGTTTGGATTCCTGTGGGGACTGATTGTATCGAGCTGATCCGAGCGCTGGTGCCCCTGGATCGGGCTTTGGGCTGGTGATTAAAATAAAACATAAGGGCTGGGTGGGAGGGAGGGAGGACGGCCTTGGCCACGTTCCACTTGGTCCCAGAACAGTGTCTGAAAGGCTTTTGTGCACATCTGCTTCTCCTGCCGAACGCTCTCACAGGTTTCGTCCCCACCGGGAATATTCCCTCTTCCACGTGCTGGCTGTTCAGAAATTGTACAATTTGGTTGTTTTTCCGGTTTTTGGGTAAAATAACCTTTTTATTGGTTCCCGAGCTCCTCACACCCCAGGGCCTGTGTAGCTGCATGACCTTCAGTGGGATTAGTAAAAAAAAGCCGTGTTTTACCAGCAGTGGTTATTTTTGGTGAAACAAGACAGAGGATGGTGAAGGTTACCAGTGCTCTTGCTCCACAGACATTCCCTCCGGGATAACACCGTTATCCTTGTCAGCATCCTGGTTCAAAGGGTTCCTGTGGAACTGGTGGTTGGAGGAGAAAGCAAAGGAGTGGGTGAAGCTTCTCCATGATTTAATACCTGTCCCTGGTGCCTGGGTACCTTTCCATGAGCCTGAAGGAAACGGGAGTGGTGAAGGATTCCGGGAGCAGAGCTTGCTGGCAGACATGGCCCTCGAGGCTCCTTGAGCTGTGTAAACGTTCTGGAAAGGGGCGGATTTGGGAGGGAGAGCCTGTAAATCTGTCACCTCTGTCACCCTCACACCTCTCCAGGAACGGGGATGTGCTCAGTTCCCTGCATGGTGGGATTCCCGGCAGATCCCGCTCTAATCCAGGCCTATAAATACCCTTGGTTTGCTTCCCTGGCGTCCGTGGCACTGACGGGGACCTCGTGAGCAGCACCTTTTTGTGGAGTTCAGAGGCTTTGCGCCTGCAGTGGCTGCTGCTCTGCTCTGGGGAGGTTTGGGGTGCAACTGAGCCTTCATCCCGTGCTGAGAGCGAGGGTGGTTCTGCCCTGGCACAGGTTGCCCAGAGAAGCCCCATCCCTGGAGGTGTCCCAGGCCAGGTTGGACAGGGCCTGGATCAGCCTGGGATGGTGCAGGGTGTCCCTGCCCGTGGGCACTGGATGGGCTCCTTCCAACCCAAACCATCCTGTGGTTCCATGATTCCGAGCGTGGTTTTTGTAAGAGGTGTGCGCCTGTGATCCTGTTACATCCCGTGAGGATGTAAATCCAGGGCTGGGGGTTCAGCACGAGCGGGAGGAGGCTCTGTTGAACGCCAGCCCGGTTTTGTGGTGCCGTCCCGTCATCCCCAGTGATTTCCCCGGTTTGTTCCGGCGTGTGGGGCTGGGTGGTGGGAGCATCCCCAGGGCTCAGCTGGGCAGGGGTGGTGCTGGGCCGTGTCCCCTGGGGCCGTGTCCTTGTGCTCACGGACGGGCAGCGGGTCCTGCGGGCGACATTTGGCTCTGCAGAGGCGTCTCCTGGCACCGAGCTCCCGCTGCCAGCTGGGGCCGGGGCCTGGGGCTGGGACACAGCGGCGCTTCAGCCTCGGGAAGGGAGCCCGGACGGGGCTGTCAACTGCTGCTGCCCTTGCCGTGGGCTCTGGGAGAGGGGTTGCTTACAATGAAACGCGTTTAGGTCCTGCCTTTTGAACACGGGGTTTATCCTCACAGGGATTTTTTTGGGCTGAGGGAGCGAAGTGCTGGAGGTGCTCGAAGGAAAGGCTGAGCGAGGATGATGCAGGTGGCACTTTTTCCGTGCTCATCCTTGGACTCTCCAAATGTGTTGTATCAAAGAAACCCCTTAATTTATATGAACTTAACGCGTTGTGGCTTGGTTGTGTTTAGTCTCCTGTGTTCTCTCGTCAGGCTGCAGGTCCAGAAGCCTCCCCTGTGCTCGGTGCAGCTCCGGGGGCTCCAGGGAAGGGGTCGAGGTGGACACCCACCCTGGATGGAGGGTCTGGGAATCCCGTGCCTGCCTGGCAGCTGAGGGGTTTTGCTCTCAGCAGTTGTCTCTGGATTCCAGCCCGGAGAGAGGGTTGAGAGGAAAGGGAACAAACACCTCTCTGTTCCAGGGCTGGTGGGATTGATGCCTCATGGGAGTGAGGGAGTCTGGTGGGTGTCTGATCGCTGCAGATTCCTCGGGAAGGGTGAGAGGACTTGGGGTTTTACGTGTTGTCTTGGTGGTGTCCGTGTTTGTGACAGCCAGGTCAGGGCCCTGGGGATGCTCTGAAGCTGCATGGAATAGAATCATGGAATAGAATCATGGAATATCCTGAGCTGGAAGGGACCCACAAGGACCGTCCAGTCCAGCTCCTGGCCCTGCACAGACACCCCAACAATCCCACCCTGTTTTCTTGGAGCTCTGGCAGCCTTGGGGCTGTGCCCACTGCCCTGGGCAGCCTGTTCGGTGCCCACCCACCCTCTGGGGGAAGAACCTTTCCCTGAGATCCAACCTGACCCTCCCCTGGCACAGCTCCATCCAGAGCACATCCCTTGGGTCCCAGAGCACAGGGATCGGAGCTGCCCCTCAGGAGGAACCTGCAGACCCCCCATGAATCTGCCCTCGGTCTCCTCTGCTCCAGCTGAACAATCCCTGGATTGCCCTCAGCTGCTCCTCAGGAGGCCCCTCCAGACCCTTCCCCTCCTCTCCGGATCCCAGGCCCGTTGCTGATTCCCGGCGGTGCCATCCCTGTTCCTGCCTCCTGCCCACGTGTCATGGGACACTGGGATCTCCTCCCAGGGCTTGATTCACCTCTCTTTGCACCTCAGCTCTTACAAGGCTCCCTTGTGTGTGGCTTGGTCACAGCAGAGGCTCCTCCAGGCGCCCCCGGGGGGGTTTTTTGTGGAGGGGACACACTTCCAATCCCAGCCCTGACCCCGCTGCTTCCCCTCCTCCGTGGCAGCAGCAGCCTGAGCAGAGCTGAGCCCGCTGCCTGCAGCTCCCAGGGCTTGGGGGAGCAAGTGGATGAGTGTTCCCAGCTCCCAGCGGAGCCGCTTCCTGCCCCGCTGTCCCCTCGGCAGGGGAACCACGGCGGAGCCATAACAGGAACAGGCAAACATCCCACTCTTCCTGGTGACTGCAGGGCTCTGCCGGCTCCGCTCCGGCCCCGCCGCGGTCCCTGCCTGTCCTCCGGGCTGGGTTCTGCTGTTAATGATTAGACAGGGAGCAGTTCCCTCTGGCAGCAGCTGGTTTGGTGCTGTTGCCATGCAAACGGGTTGAGCAGCCCTGGCAGTGCCCCGTGGCCTCCTGCAGCACCAGCTGGGGTTACCTGCTCGGCTTTTGTCAGCCCTGAGGGAAGCCCAGGCTCGAGGAGAGCTAAAATAGGGACGTTTCCCCTCACTGCTCCCCGTGGGGTTTACCCTGTTCAAATCCTGGCGTGGATTGGGTGTTTCTCTTCTGCTGGTGAGGGTTTTACCCGGGGTCCCCCAGCCTTGCAGGGGCTGTGTGGCTGCTGGGAGAGCCGAGGTGACTCGCCTGGCACCAGGAATTCAAATCCCGAAGTCATCTCTGGAGCCTCGGACACAAAGCAGTGGAAACACGAACCCAGATATCCAGGCAGGATATTTACCCTCGGGTCAATGACAAACCTCCCCTGACGTTAGTGGAGCTGGCTTTTATCAGAGGTGTTTTCCAAGGGACTGATGAAGCGGCCGGGAAGGTTCCTGGAGGAAGGTTTGTCAGGGAATCGGAGCTCTGGGAGCGGGTCCTGGCCCCAAGTTGTGCTTAAAACAAGGAACTGCTGAGGTATAAAACCTGTTGAGGGCAGTGTTAGGGGTGCACTCGGGGTGTGGGGAGAACACTGGGATCTTTGCACGTCCACTTGTGTTCCTGGGGCTGGAGCTCCCCAGGTCCAGCCTGGCCAACCTCTCCCTAAGGTTCCCTCGGTTTCCTTCTGGTTCTGGGGTGCTGGGTCCCAGTCCTGCATTTTCCCTTGCAGGTGTCATTCTCTGCCACCTGACAAAGGAATATAATGCAGCAATTTTCCTAACCTAAATAGTGAGTTCTGACTGCCTGTATTTCCAGCTCCCCTGGAACTGGAATTAATTTGGTGTGTGGGCTTCTTAATTGGCTCGTTGTGGGGAGGAACAGAAAATGAAACGCTGCAGCTCTGCCTTCCTCTTCCCTTTCTTTGGTTAAATCTTTGTCATTCTTTGTGTCTTTGACTTCCATCAGTTGCTCAGGCTATTTTTCTCTGGTTCCTTTTGTTGTAGCTTCCATCTCTCCCAGCCTTAGGAATATCTGAGGCATTGGATGGAGCTGCTTCCATGCCTTTGGAGCGGCGTTGTCATCAGCCTGTGACAAATCACATGTGATTGATGGCTGACGAGGCATCTGGAATATTTCTCCATTCTTTGTGTGCCTAATGCTATTTTCCCCCCACCCCCTGTGCCTGGGGAGGCAAAGGAGGGGATGGCATCCCTTGTTCCAATGGAGCCATCTTCAGACTTGGATATGGAATTGCACGGAGCACAGGCAGGTGTCAGCCCGACCATCCTGGCTCCTAGTGCTCCTCACCGGCGTGTCCCTCGTGCCACTGGTGACTTTTTTAAATAGTTCTGGAATGGCCTGGCCTGGTTTCCAGGGGGGACAAACCAGAGCCTGCGTGTGTCGGGGTCAGGAGGGGCTTTGCAGCCTTAGGGGTGCTCCAGCTGCCTCCAGGAAATGGGGAAGAGGCGTGAGGTGCTCCAGCTGGTGGGATCAGACCCGGTGTTCGGAGGAGCTGGAAATGCCTGCAGGAGCCTTCTCAGTGCTGAGAACTCTCTCGGTTTCCTTTCTTTTAGGAGACCTGTCCTTGGCCCGAGGCAGCGAGTGCCCCTGCCTGTGCTGGACGAGCGTGACACCTGCCCAGGTACGTGGTCAGCAGCACGCACAGACCACCCACAGCTGGTGTTCCCCACCTCTGAGCCCCAGTTCCCCAGCCGGGGCTGTCATGGAACCACAGAATTCGGGTTGGAAGGGACCTTAAAGCCCATCTCATCCCACGCCCTTCCCGTGGGCAGAGACACCTTCCACAGACCAGGTCGCTCCCAGCCTGGCCTTGGACACTTCCAGGGATGGGGCAGTGCCAGTGCCTCTCACCAGGGGACAGTGAACTGTCCCTGCACTGAGAGATGGTGACCCAGGTGGGGTGGCCAGTGCCTAAAATCGCCCCGGGGTCACCCAGGACTGCTGCCCGTAAATCGGAATGTTTTTTTCTGAATTGCATTAATTTTCCCTGTTACCCTGTGATTTGGAGCTGGCTGATCTTTAAGGTCCCTTCTGGCCTGACCCCCTCTGGGATACCACAGTGTCACCACTCTTCAGATGTTTCAGCGTCCTCCCGCTGGGCACCACCCGATTTACAACTGCAGGTTAAAAAAGGGGCAGGTTTTGGTAGGGTGGTACAAAGGCACCTTCAGGGTTATTAGTCCAGCTGACCTACCTCAGGAGCAGCTCTTCCAGAGGCGTTGCATTCCCTCCTCACAGCAATGACCAGGCAGGGCGGTTCCTTGTTGGCTCCGACTGGGGCAGGAATCACTGGTTTTTTTTAGGAGATTCCAGCAGCTCGTTGGTCCTCGGCCCTTCCGTGGGGCTGGATTTGGAGTGTCCAAGAGAGGGCAGTGTGTCCCTGGCAGCCGGGCCTGCCGTGTACTCTGTCAGCTGAGGAGCAGCAGAGCACTGAGCCTGGGACTCCTCATCCCGAGCTGAGTAATTAACTGACAGACTCATTAGCAGCTGCTCTCGGGGCTGGACGTCCTCCTTGTGTGAGGGTTGGTCCTTTCCCCAGCCCTGGCAGGGATTCGGCAGCGCTTCCTTCCTGCCTCGCTTTCCCAAAAAAACCCGTCCCCTCGGTGTCCCTGGTGCGTCACTCTGCCCTACTTTGTGCTCTTGGCGTGTCCTCTGTGGGGTGGGATGTGGTGGGATGTGGTGGGATGTGGTGGGATCACCTGGAGCGCTGCTGTGAGCCAGGGGCACCCCGAGGTTTAATCCAAAACGGGAGGAATCTGGGAGAGAACCTGGATGAAGGGAGAACCCTCGAGGTTGTTCTGTTGTCGCGTTTGGCTGGAGGGAAAGGCTCCTGCCGGCTCTACGGCTCAAGGCACATCTTTGTTCCCCCCCAAGGCAAGGTTTTGTGGAAGTGTGGGAGCATCTCCCCAGCCCAGGGGGCTGAGAAGGGCTCAGGGGGGACCTGACAGGAGAGAAAAGGCCAATGGGGGGTCGGGCTCTGCTCCCAGGGAACAACAGGACAAGAGGGAACGGCCTCAGCCTGTGCCAGGGGAGGTCCAGGCTGGACACCAGGAGGAATTTCCCCATGGAAAGGGTGGTCAGGCCTTGGCAGGAGCTGCCCAGGGAGGTTTGGAGTCCCCACCCCTGTAGGTACCCAGGGAAGGACAGGACGTGGCACTCAGTGCTCTGGGCTGGGGACAAGGTGGGCATCGGGCACAGGGGGGACTTGGTGACGTTGAAGGTCTTTTCCAACATCAATTATCCTGTGATTCTGACTTATTTTCCTTTTCTAAGCTGTTTGTGATGCCAGTCAGGGCTCTCACACACCTCCCTGGTATTTAGGAGCAGCTTTTAGTGCTCTCAATTCTTGCCCAATTCCTGAAGATACATGAAGGCCCCTTCACTGGTGATTTATGTCCTGCAAAAGTGATGCTGCCCTGGCCTGGTAATCACTGACAGATCAAGAGCTCCCTGCTTCCCAGGGGGTCATTATGGCCTTTAATTTTTTAACTGGTTGACTGCATAAAATCGCTGATACTCCCTGGAAGATTTAGGGCACTTGTGTAACATGAAAGCACATTGAAATAACCTCAGAAGTTGCTTTGAGGTGAAAACTTATCCCAGGAGAAACAGTCGCATTGAAACCAAATCTCTAACCTTGATTCCAAATCCTTCCTCAGGACAAGGGGTTTGTTTTTTTTTTCTCTCCCTGTTTTCCGTGGTGGCAGAATAAGGAGAACTTCTCCCAGCTGGAAGGAGAGGGGGAAGATCCCCCTCTCTGGAGAGGGCACAGATGATTTATCAGGATTATTTTTTTTTTCCCCCTGTGGTGTTTTTGGCGATTTGGAGTGAACGGCCCCTCGATGTTGTTTTGCTGGAGCAGGATTACGGGAGCAGCCTATGGAATATCTGTGCTTTACAGCCTTCAGCTGCTCCTCAGAACACTGCAAAGCAAATCCCTGCTGGCTTTTGTGATGGCACTCCAGGAATTCCAAACCTCAGCATCCCCATCTGTGCTCCACTCTGGTATTTACAGTGTAAGGAATTCAGCTGGATCCTCTTTCACCTCCTCTTCCTGTTCCAAGCAGTTGTTAGGTTGGTGTGGATTTTAAAATTCCTACAATTTCTGGGAGGTTGTCAGGGATATAAAAGATCTTGTGTTGCTGCTTTGCCCGGGAGGGGCTTTGAGCCGATCTAATCGTGTTAAACCTCAGCACCCCCGGAGCAGGGAATAGGATTGCCCCCGGTTGGATCTCCTTGGAACAGCTGGAGGCATTTGCTAAAATTTGGAGGGTTTTTTAAAGAATAAAACTTCACAACCATCTCTTACTGCGGCCGTACAGATGTTTTTGGTTGCTGTTTTGCCCTCCGAAAGGAGGAAAAGGTGATTTTTTTTTTTTTTTTTTTTTTTTGGACGAGGGGGAGGTTGGAAACTCAAACTCATCCCTGGGGCATCCCTGGGAGAAGGAGCCGCTGGTGGAGCACGGCGTGTTCCGTCCGTGCTTGTACATATGAAATCTAATTTTCCAAGGAAATCGGCATCCCAGAAGCGAACCCTTTAAAAATAGCCCCGTTCCCACCGCAGCCAGTCCCGCTGTTTCCATGGCCCCTTGTCCTGAGCACGCTGCAGGAGTACCCGAAGCTCTGGAAGCATCCTTAGGAGGTGCTGCCCAGCGGAGCTGGAGCCCCAGATGTTTCCTCCGCGGTCGGTTTGTCCCGTTTCTCCCTCAGGAACAAGCTCCTGCCGACGGAACGCTGCTGCCTGCAGCGCAGGGCTCCTTCTGAACTTTTCCCTGCCTTGCTTGGGGGAAAAGCCAAGCCCGAGCAGGAATTAGTGAGTGGGCTGGAAAGATCCTTTGGAATATCCCGGGCTGGCTGGGTGTGGAAGTGTGGTGCTGCTGCACCAGGCCCCTTTGCCTCACATCCACGGGTGTTTAAAGAATTTCACTCCTAAAATTCAGTTCTGAATTACTCCTCCACATGAAATCACCCCGTGACAGGTGCCTTGGGTGTGGAATTGGTGCGCTGGGCCCGTTCCCTGTCTCCCAGCACTGCTCCCCCTGCTCTGCTCGGAGACTCCCAGGAGCAGCTGCTGGGCAGGATTTGCCTTTGGAGGGACTCTCAAGTGCCAAGTGTGGTCACACAGGTTCTGTCAGAGGATTTCTGCAGCTCTCAAGCACAGGTCCCTGGAGGTGTGAAGTGCTTTTTAGTCCTCAGGGAAGGCCCTTTCTCCTTCCCTCTCCTCCAAGCCTTCCCTTTTATAGGCCTTAAAAAACCGTTCCAGAGCGAGTTGCCAGCACAGACTTCCCAATTAGCAATCTGCTCCCAAAAGCAAGTTGTCTGCTGGCTGTGGCAGCTGTTCCCCCAGCAAAAACCCTGGGCTGTGTGCTGGAAAAGGGCACAGGGAAAACAGGATCTGCTCATCCCTTGGAGGAGTTAATGGGGAAAAGTTTAAACTTTGAAACTCTCCCTTTGCCGTGGATATTTTGTGTTGGTTGCCCGGATGCGATTGTTTGATAATCTGCTATTTATGGGTGGCTATTTTTAGGGATGCAACGCGGAGTCCAGCTCTGGACCTGGATCTGTTGCTATTATTGGAGCGCTAAGTGGCAGAATTAAACCAGTGTTGCTTATCCCATTAAGGTTATCTAATTTTGAGGTGGATCTGAGCGTCAGGGCAGATGCTGAGGGGCTGGAGCGTGGCCAGGGAAGGAGCTGGGGAAGGGGCTGGAGCCCCAGGAGCGGCTGGGGGGGCTCAGCCTGGAGAAAAGGAGGCTCAAGGGGGGCCTGAGAGGAGCTCTGTGACACCCCCAGGTGCCCTGAGCCTTGAGTCTGTCACTGGCCATCGTTCCTGCCTGGCACTTGGGCCCTCCTGGGACGTGGCCCCGCCGTGCCCGGGCGGGAGTGCTGGTGTTCTGTTCGCCCTCAGAACGCAGGGCCTTTGGTTTTTAGGGTTTTTTTTCCACATATTAAAGCAGCCTTTGGCAACCTGAAGGCCCAGCAGCAGGACCAGCAGCCACCTGGATCTGGCGTCCCCTGGGCGCTCTCTGATCTCCCCGTAGAGCCTTTGATCAATCTCAGCCGGAATAGTCGATGGCATCAGCCTCCCGCCCGCTCCATGACCTGTCGTGTCTGAGGGAGGCACAGCAGCTCCAGCAGCATGGTGATTCCTCCCACTAGAGAGCTGGAAGTCCCTCCTGGAAGGGCTCTGGTGCCTCCCCGGGGTGCTGGTGGGCCGGGACGGAGGATCCCGTTTCCTTCCAGCCTTGCCCACCCCGCGAGGGAGCGTCGGCAGCTGCAGGGATGCTTTGCGTTACCAACTGTCGCTGCTTCCAGTTAGCTGGGGACAGGAATTCCCCTCCGTGCTGCCCACAGCCGCTCTGAGGTACCCCTTAAAGCCATGGCCTGGGCACGGCAAAGGCCTGGGCACAGCAGGGCTCTTCCCAACCCTGTTGGTGTGGCACATTCCCGGGATGAGCTGCTGTTTCTGGTGAGGGGGCTGAGCCTCCCTGAGCTTTGCAGGACCCTCATGCTCCGAGTCGCTGCCTCTCAGCATCCGCCCGGAGGAAACTACAGCTTCTTATCTCCGGGAGCTGTGGGGGAGTGTCCCTGTGTACGGCCAGGGCTGAGCTCAGCACCCAGCTCAGGGTGCCCGGGGCCAGCTGAGGGCCCTTCTCCAGCTGGGAAGTCCGTGTGGATGGCAGCAGGAGCGTGTCCAGGCAGCTCCCCTCCTTGGCGGCCAGTTGTGGTGTCAGGGAACACGAGCGCGGGGTCACGCTGCGGGATATCGTGTTCCTCACCTTTGCACTGGGAGAAGCGTGGAAGGAAGGAGGGGGCAGAGTTTATTCCAGCACGCTGAGGTCAGGCTTGTTTTCCCTCTTGGAGCAGGAACAGCTCAGCCCCTGGAATGGGATCGTGCAAGGCTGTAAACAACGGGCTCGCTCCTGCGGAAAGCCAAAGACGGGATCGTGTTCCCCCCGAAAGTTGTGGGGTTGTTTGTTCCCCGGTCCCTGGGAACTCTGCCTGTTCACAGGGATAATGGGGCAGAGTCTGGGGGCTCTGCAGTGTGACTGGTCTCAAAGCTAAGCACTGGCAGTGCAGGAGTCAGGGGAAGGAAAGAAGCAGAGCTCCAAAAGCGACAGATTTCAAGGAAAACCAATCCGAATAAGGAATGTGTGTTGTCACTGCAGAGTCTCAGTTCAGCTGCAGCTTTGGGGCTTCGTTTAGGCAGAAGGTAGATTGGATTTTGGGTGGTTTGCGTCTGACTGAGGTGCTGAGCTCTCCTGCAGTGTGGGGGTGGTGGCTGATTCCTGCAGCAGCTTGGCATTTATGGAATAATTTGAGTTGGAAAAGCCCTCTAAGATCTGCAAGGACCTTCCAGGTGCTGCTGCACTTGTTTTTCAGCCCCTCACCCCTGTCCATGCTCCCTCCCTGTCTCCACAGCGGATTTTGTTGATAAATTCCCCTGAATTCCGGTCCCTTTGGGTTTATCACAGCATTCCCAGCGGGATCAGGCAGGGCTGTGCTGCTCCAGCAGGAATGATCACGATGAGCGAGGCCCCAGCTGCTATTCCGGGCCGGGCTCCTCTCCACCTGCCCTCCCCAAATCCAGCTAAAGCCTCCCCAGCTCCAGGGGCTCCTTGGATGAGCGTGTGGATGGTGCTGTGGAAAACTCTGGAGCAGAGGGAATGGCTGGAAGTGTCCAAGGCCAGGTTGGACGGGGCTTGGAGCAACCTGGGCTGGTGGAAGGTGTCCCTGCCCCTGGGAAGGGGTGGAATGAGATGGGATTTAAGGTCCTTCCCGCCCAAACCATCCTGGGATTCCGAGGGGTGGCTCAGTGGTGGACTGGGAGCCGTTCTGAGCCCGATTCCAAACCTGCTTTTTGGTCTCCTGACCTGACCCGAGTTCCTGTGTTTCACAGTAAAGCTTTTTTCTTGCTCTCGCCTTCCTATTTCTGTGGACAGCTGGCACTGACTCTCTTGTTTGTAATGTGGCATTTGTAAAAATTCCTATTGAAAAAAAAACCAAAAAACCAAACCCAGAAAACTTTAAAATGCTTGTTTTGGCACGAGGGCTGTTCCTCACCCCTCGGTTTGCTGCAATCTGGAGCAGAAGGAGGTGAAAGGGGCCAGCGAGGCCTGGCCTGAACCCCAGCACAGGGTCAGTGACGTGGGTTTTACTCCTTTATTAAAAAAAAAACAACACAACTGTTTGTGTTCAGACAGCGAGTGGAGAAAACAAGCAGGGTTGGATTTCAGCTCCGATGGGTTCTTGGAATTAGTCCCTCTCTGGCTCCCAGCTCTGACTTCAGCGCGGTGACTGGGCCGGGACAGTTGAGCAATGGCTTTACTGGTAGGCAGGAAGGGGCCCTGCCCCCCCTGCTCCCAGCACGTGGGGTTCTCAGGGTGCTGCCGAAGCTTTCTCGTGGGGCCAGCTCATTCCTGCTCCCTGTTTTCCTGTTTTCCTGGAAACTGAACTTGCCAGTGTGTGTCTTTAGGCAGAGGGCTCTGGTGGCTTCTGGGCTAAAACACTCTGCATTCCCCCCCCACCCCAAAAAAATGGGGCAAACGCCTCTCCCTGTCTGCATTCCCCCCCAAAAATGTTGCAAACACCCCTCCCTCTGCTCATTCCCCCCCGCAAATGGAATCTAGAGCCAAATATTTCAGTGCCCTCTCATCCAGCGGCTGAAGCTTCACTTCGCCCCGCTTTGAGGTGCCACGTTGAGGTTCAGGGTCTGGAATCCGGAGCCTGACCTGCAGGTCGTGGGTGTTACTTGTAAAAACAAAGGAGAGTGGGTTCCCTGTTATTACTGGTAGTTGATATCATCCCTGGTTTTCCGGTGAGTCCCTTGGAGGTCAGTCAAAGCAGAGTCGTGCAGCGGGCGCGGCGCCGTCCTCGCTGGTCAGTGCTCAGTTAGTGCCGTGATGGAGCTGCAGCCTCCATCAGTGTGGAGTGAATATTCCAAATTATAACCTCGTCAATAATGCACTGTCTGCCTCCGTGATGGAACTCCTGAATTCCCCTTTCCTTGGCAGGAGGAACCAACCAGGATCCCTGGCAGCACCCGACGGGACGGCGGCCGAGACTGCTGCGCGGCAGTAGGAAGGTGAGCAAGGGCAGCTCTGCCCTCGTGGAGCTCAGAAGTGTCATTTCATTGCTAATTTACCTTCCACTGGTGCTTTGATTTTTATCTGCCGTGGCGGGGCAGTGCCCCAGCAGGGCTGAGCCGGGCTGTCTGCCCAGCCACAGGTGGGATTTGGAGCTGCTGCCTCCGGGTGCTGCTCCGAGCCAGGCTGGTGATCCACTGCCCACGTGGAGCCTCGTTACCTAACGCTGATCACCTCCTTAATTAGGGAGGGACATCCCTGGATTCCAGAGGAGAGCGTGTCCCTTAGTCAGCAGCGCTGGAAGGTGTGGGACCAGGGAGGCTTCTCTCTGCTAGAGCCAGAGAAGGAGGTTGTTTCCTTTGTCCTGGAGATGTGCTGGAGCACTGGGATGCGTGGGGCAGCAGAGGCTGCTGGAGGTGGCTTTTCGTCCTGCATGAAGTGGTTTGTGTTTTCTGTCAAAAACATTGTGAAATCCCGTATTTCCTGCCCCGTGTGACATGCCAGGAAGGTAAAGGAGCTCAGCCTCGGTGAGGTGACAGACCCAGAGCTGGGAATTGTGTCTTGCACACGTAGTTTGTTGTTCCAGAGCTTCAGGGCACTGGGATACCCAGAGGAGCAGGAGCGTGCCTGGATTCTGTTAATGCCCCCACGGCAAGTGAAGGGGCAGGAGGCTGAGCCCGTGTTTCAACCCAGCCTGTTTTTGGGAGGCGTTTGACCTCCCCACAGGAGCTTTGGGAAGCAGCAGGTCAGGCCGGTGCTGCTTTGGGGCTGGAGGAAATTTGGATGATGATGATGATGGCGATGGTGAGCAGTTGCTGTTCTTGAGTCACTCTGAAGAGCCGAGATCCCTGCGACTCCAAAACCGGTAGTCCTGTGTTCCCGTGTGTGTCACAGCCGGGCTTTTGCGGGGTGGAAATGACGGTGAAACACACAGCTGTGCATTTTGGGGGTCAAATCCTCTAAAACCCGTGGTTTTTTTGGGAAGGGGAAAACTGGCCCCCGGCGAGCGCCTGCAGTTCCCGCGGCGGGCGGCAGAGGGCGACGTTGGGCCGCCCGAGGGGCTCCGCGCGGCGCCGTTGTAGCGCCCCGATTTTAATATTAATTATCGGATATTCCGTTAATAAAAGAGCGTGCCGGGCTCCCGGGGCTTTGATTGCAGCTGCGGCCGAGCGTGGCCCTGCCGGCACAGCGGGGCGAGGCTCTGTGAGGACTCCAGGGCTCCCCGGAGCTCCGGGAAGGGGCAGTTGGGCTTTGCCGGGGGGGATGAGGAGGGATGTTCCTCGTCGCTCTCAGCGCTAAGCTGAGCTCTGCGGGGCCACCCCAGCCCGGAGACCCCCCGAAAATCCCGGTCCCGGCCACCAGCGTGGGTGTCAGCAGATGGCAGCACCCTGCCTTGCACACCCCGCATGTTATTCCTGGCCGGGAGATTCCCTGGATTCGACACCGCAGTCTAGACTTACTGACAGACAGGATTCTTCTCCTGTTAGGTAAGCAAGATACAGACACCCATTATGCAAATTCCCAGCCGTGGTGCCCCTCTGAAACATTCTTCAGATTGTCTAAATAAGGTGCTGTTTCATGCTAAGCCAGGCTTTTGGGTGCCTTCCAGCTGCCTTGCCCTGGAGGTGGGATTTTTTTTTCCCCCCCACTTTGGAGGTGCTGATCAGCACAGACCGAGTGCTTTTGGCCTTCCAGCTGCCCAGATGTGCGGCAGGAGGAGGAGACAGGCCGGGTAAAGAGCTGGAATTGTGCAGTTAAAAAGCTTTAGAGCCAGTAGCCCTTGTGCCTGTTGCTGCTGCCTGTGCAGGCGGCGACGTGGGGGCTGATAAATACATGTTATATGTATTTTATGACACGGTTGCACAGACTCAACAGGTGTTTTTTTGGTCTCTGAGCACCAGAAGTCAGTTTTAAGTGTCCCCCCGCACGGGGCAGGGGAGGGTTGGAGGGTGCAGTGACCTGGTGCTGTCAGCTCTGCACGGAGGTGTTGCCCTGCTCAAGGTGACTCACACCCTGGGCCGGAGGAGGTGGGAATGGATCATCACTGACTATCCGAAGGGGTTGGAAGTGGCTGTGGCATTTGCACTCTTTCTTTTTTTTCACAGAGGAGTTCAAAGAGCCTTTCAGCCCTGATGACTGTGGAGTTATTCGTGCAGCAATTCCCAGAGAGGCCCTTGTCGTGTTCTTGTTCCATGAGCCCAAATTTCTGACCACAAACGCTCTTCCAACGTTTTATACTGTGGTTGTGTCACTAAAATCTGTCCTCCTGCCCCCAGCCTGGAGCTGATTTAGGCTCCTCAAGCCTCAGAGCACACAAAGAGCTGGGAAGGGATGACTGGCAGCTTCCTGAGCTGCTCCTTAGGTCAGGATTTGGCAGGCGCCCAGCGGGGCTTTGGAATGGCTGTTAGTGCTGCGTGGTGAGCACAGCCCTTCTCAGGAAAACATTGGAAGGCTTCCTAGTCCTGAATTCACTGTGCAGGCACGTGATTTTCTGGGAATCAGCTTGAATGTGCTGCAGAATGGCTCAGAAATCCCTACGTGGGGTGATGTTGGATCATGGAAGAGCCAGGGCGAGGCGGTTGGTCAGGTTGCTTCGTGGTGGCCCTTCAGCCTGTTGATACCGGCCAGCTTTGCTGCTTCTGTTCCTTGCCTGAGAAAGGGGGGGGGGAAAAAAAATCTGTGTTTTGTTGGGGTTTTTTTTATTTTTTTTTCTTTTTAAATTGCAACACCGCTCCCGTTTTCCCCAGCGTTATTTATTCTGGGGCACAGTTAATCCTCTGAAGGCAGTTCCCGGGGGAGCGGGTGGCTGCACCCCCTGTGCTGCTGCGGGGCTCTGAGCTTTGCCCGCTCTCCCTGGCATCGACAGCCGGCAGAGAGAGACTCGGCCCCATCGTGTGGGCCACCATCCCGGCCCTTCCTGCGTGGGAATTCTCTCCTGCAGCTCCGGGGTGAGCGGCACCCCCCGGTTCCCACCGGTGATGACCTTTGGCTGCGGCCTCCCCCTCGTCTGCGCCCTTGCAGGAGTTAAATCACACCCCCCTGCTGCGGGCAGGGGCTGTGAGCCCTCTCCAGGTCGGCTGCTCAGGGGCTGTGAGCCCTCTCCAGCTCAGCTGCTCGGGCGTCTCACCGCTTCTGCTCAGAGAGATCTGAGATAATGAGGGAGCGCTGCTGACTCAGATCTTACTGGCTCTGGGGTTTGTCCTTCCTGCCCTCCCACACTCCACCTGCACACCCGGCAAACCTTCTCCCCCCTCCGCGGCCCCCGGGGCTTTCCCCCCCCCAGAAGCACAGCCTGCTTTCCCACCCGAGGGAACAACCTGGGAGTTTCTCAGGGAAGAGTTTAGGGGTTCTGCGGAGCGCTGGGGATCTGCGGAGGGAGAAAAGGGGGTCCCTGAGGTTTGCTCTGGCAGAGAGCCAGGCTGAGTCAGCCCGGCCTTTCGCTGGGAACACCTGAGTGCTGGGCAAACACCACCGTACCCCTGTAAACACCGGTATCTCCCGGTTCCAGCTGCAGGGCTGCGCTCCCAGGGTTTGCCTGCGTCGCCTCCAACCCGGAGCTGCCGGGTTACTCAGGGCTGAGCAAACCCAGGCCCTGTTCCTGACGTTCCTGGACGCCCGGGACATTGCCCTGTGCTGTTTGCCGAGGGGCTGTGGTGACATCCGTGGTGCAGGCCGTAAAAATGCCGGACTGGGGGGCTGTTTTTGGGAACAGCACTTGGTCGTGAGCTCTCCGGGAGCCCCCGAGCTGCCCAGGTTTGGGGCTGGTTGTGAATTCTCCGAAGTTCCGAGCTGTCAAAGCACTTTTCTGTATCGCTGTGGGGAGAAAAAAAATGCTTAGTGGGATTGTTAAACTGAGCCTTTTCTGGTCAGATAGGAAGCCCTGGCTGGGGCTGCCTGGAAGAGCAGCTCAGCGCTGTGGGAACTTCCAGACTCTGTCCTGCTGGGAAAGGTTTTGTCCTGCTGGGAGGGGCTCTGTCCTGCTGGGAAACTCGGATCTGTTGGAAGTTGCAGATTGCTGGAAGGGCAGAGGGCGTTTGGGTGAATGATTGAGGTGAATAAACCAACTTTCTGTTGTTTTCTGTAGCTGATTTCTTCAGCTGCCTGGTGTGGAGCCCTCCGTCTCACCTGGATCTCGGTGTTTTTGTGCTCTCATGTTGCAGAGGCGAATTGTCACCAGACAGCTCTGCTTGTCCTTTATCTGGCTTTTCTAAGTACATAAAATACATAAAATTCCCTGAGCAGCACTGCATTCCCATCTTTCCCAGCTGGTTTCCCATCCCATCCAGCTGCAGTCTGGACAGGCTCACATTCCTCGGTCCCGGGGCCAACATTCCTCTGCTCCTCTGCACCAGCTCATTTGCTTGGGATTTGTTTAAGATTGGAGTCCCAGCCCTGTCTGGGGCTCCCAGACACCTTTATTAGCTGTACCTCCAGCCCTCGCCCTCCGCAGGGTTCAGCCTTGGCCACACTGACTAAAATGAAATTTTATTGGCAACTTGGAGCTGGCTGTTGCTGGAGTTCAGTGGAACTCGTCTGGAATCCCCAAATGCCAGGGCACTGAGTTAAAGGCACTGCAGTTTGCTGATTAAACACTCAGCTGTTTCAGGTAAAAACCCCAAAGGAAAGTTGCTTTTTTTTTTTTTTAAGTCCCGATGACAGCTCGGAGTGGAGAAATCCCTGGTTTGGGATTCTCCTTCACTCTGGATGCACAGGAGCTCATCCCTGAGCTGTTCTTTCCTTGGAATTCAGGTTTTCTGCCACTCCAGCCCCAGCCCACGAGGAAAATGTGTGTGTGCAAGAGTGTCCAGAGAGAGATAAATCCATTAATGATTAGTTTGGCTGTTGTGCTTCTGTACCAGCTCTCCTCAGATGGATTTATCGTTGGTAATTATTTGATAGAAACGAAACCCACCTCCCCCAGGTCAGAGCAACCTTTGGGGGGGAAGAAAACACCCCAGTCCAGCTCCAAAAACTGGACAGTCCATCCCGTCCCTCAGTGTCTGTGATGTCATTCTGAGCCTGGTGCCCCCAGCCCGAGCTGGAGCTGGACTGAGACACCACTGTTGGAATTATTTATCTTTTAAAACCAGATCTGGGGAGGTTTTGATAAATCTGGGTTTTCTGTGTGGCCGGGAGCAGTAAATCGGTGGTGGGAAGGAACAGGCACTCCCAGGACAAACAAGTGAAGGACTTGAACTTTCCTTGGAAGTTCCTGTTGGGGTGTTACCTGATGATGAAATGGGATCCATTCCAGGCACTCCCAGCAGGTTCCTGACCCTTAATAGCCAATTTTGTTGGACAAGGCCTGATTTAATCCGGTTACATCATCTCCACCAGGAGCCTCTCAAACCTGAGTCCCCTGGGAATTCTTTGCTGCTCCTGGTCTTGGCCTCAGCAGCTGGGAGCTGAAGGGATGCTGGGTTTGTGGAT
>VZRE01011085.1:18362-32896 GCA_013396775.1 Cephalopterus ornatus | reverse complement strand
CCCAAACCATTCTGTGGTTTTATTCCCGGGGCAGATCCCCAACTTGGTGCTCCTGCAGAAATTCCCCCCAGTCTGGGGGTGGCTTTGGTTCTGTCCCTGCTGGGAACTGCTCTGTGGAGCACCTGCCATGGAATTAAAAACCCCAACCCCCTCAGGAAGATGAGGACAGGCAGTTTCACCCCAGGAATTTCCTTATAAAGCGCTGCTCCGGCCGCGGGGCTGTGCCAGCAGGAGTGGCCCTGCTGCCAGGAATTCCTCTCCTTTCCCTGCCTGTCACACCCACTGCTCCGGATCCATGTGGGCAACAGGGACTGCCAAACATCCGCAGCAGCACATGGAATTCCTGCCTGATTTGGGCCTGGAGAAGGGTCCGGGGGGGTCGTGCAGAGCTCTGCTGAAGGGCACGTGCTGCAACAGGATCCAGAATCCAGGGGGAAGTTATTCCTCAGCCACTGCCCCTTTCTCCTGGCTTCTGGGGTTGAACCAAAAACCCACGAGTCGCCTCAAGTGCTCTTCCAGACCTGTCCTGCTGCTCCTCCTTCCCCTGGCACTCCGAGGGAAGTGGTCGTAGCAAACAAAGTGGGAGCTTTTGGGGCAGCAGCAAAACATCCACGCTCAAAAAAAAAAACCCCTTCTTCTTTCTCCTGAGCTCTTGCACTCGAGCTAATCAGCACAAAGTGTTGGCAGGATGAAAACCTTCGTCCTTGAGTACTCCTAATCCCACTGTGAGCTGGTCCCTGGCGTTGGGGACACAAGCTTTGGGAAGCTCAGCTCTCCCGTGGCGTGCTTTGGCACAGGGGGCTGTTTTGAGGCTGTCCCCAAAAAACCTGGGTTCTGTTAAAAAAAACAAAGCAGATTAGCTCAGGGGGCAGAAATCCGGGGAGTTTTGGGGCAGGGTTGTCCCAGGTGAAGGAGGGAGGGGACAGGGCCCTGAGGGAGGGCTGGGGGCTTGTCCTGCCCTGGGCTGAGGGGACACGATCCTGAGGAATTCTGTGTCCTGGCTGCTGTGCTGGAGCAGCTGCAGAGTGAAAGTTATTCCTGATTCTCAGTAAAACCCTGGGTTCGGCGGAGACGGTTCCTCAGCCTGCAAACCCCGTGGAAAAAGCTGTAATTCCAGCCTTTAGGTAATTCCAACCCTTACATCATTCCGAGCCTTAGGTAATTCCGACCTCCAGGCCGTCTGGAGCAGGGGTTTGGTTCCTCAGCTCCCTCCTCACGGTGGCTGCACCTTCCAGAGTCTGTGGTGGGGGGTTTTTTTTGGGTGGTTTGAAGTTCCTGGCACTGCGAGACCTTGCAGCAGGTGATCCATAAAGTAATTGTGAGCTTGTGCACCGTGCCAGGGGTTTCCTGGGGAGCTGCTGGGCCTCCTGCAAGCACATTCCCAGCTTTATCAGCACCACAGGAATCCCGTCTCCTCCATGACAAACCCTGTTTTCCATCTGGGGGGCTCTGTTAACATTCCCAGGGGCCTGGCAGCAGAAGGAGGCTGTTGTTCCCGCGGTCAGGGGCAGGGAAGCTGTGGCAGAGGTGGTGCAGGAATTCTTCAGGTCCATGGTTTGTCCTTGAGCTTCTCCTCTGAGCTCTGAAACAGGGGGAGAGTGACCTACTCAGGGCCCACTTGTTTTTTACGTGGCTCTGCGGGGTGACTGTTCCAAGGCGCTGAAGGTGTGCTGGGAATGCCTCGATCCTGGGAAAAGGCTGGGCAAAACCAGGCTGTCCTGCCACCTCCTGCCGGGTGATTTTGTGCTCATATTTAAAAAAAAAAAACCCAACAAACACCTCTAAATTCAGCAGCCACAGCTCAAAGTTGAGCTGCGCTCTGGAGCAGGGCAGGGCTTGTTTTAAACTCCACGTTTAATTGGAGCCCAAACAGGGACTGACTCCGGGTTTTCCGGGAGGTCCCTCTCCTCCCTGGCTGACTCCGGGGTTATTGTCCCTGCAGTGTGTAATTTGTGGGTGATGGCCGTCCTTTGATGTCCCTTCCCCTCACTTCCCCTGCACCCCGACTCACCAAGCAGCTTTTCCTCCTTCCCCCGAGCTCCAGACGCTTTTCTGAGAGTTTCATTTCTGCAGCATCTGCAAAAGCCCCGGAGCTGGATCAGCCTCTGTCAGCACCCAGCGAGGGAGAGGCCGAGCTGGGGCTGCCTGGGGGGGCACTTCCCTGGGGCAGTGGAGATAATCCCAGTTTAATATGGCCAAAAAAGATCCCTGGTTCTCCCTGCAGAGGCCTTGTTCGGGTTTCAGTCCCCTCGGAGGTACCAGGGGATGATCTGGTTGTTTGTAACTTGGTGGGGTATTTTCCCCCCAGTTTTCTCCTTTGCTTTTATCTCTTTTCCCCGTTGATGTTGGGTTTGTATCAGACTAAAATTTGGCTAAAATCTGACTAAAGTTCAGTCAGGTTTCCATGAGCTGCAGCCCAGTGGTGAATTCTTCCCCTGAGCACAGAGGAGAAGAGATGCTGAGGCCCTAAAACAAACACCTTTGCCTCAAAGATCGAGAGTAAACGTTTGCTCTGTTGGATATTTGGGTTCAGAGAACAGATTTGCTTTGTGGCAAAGACACCAGACAACTCCTTGGCGTCGTCCTGTCACGAGCCACCCCTAAAACACCCTTTTTGCAGCAAAACTTCCCAGCACTGGGGGAGCAGAGGGATGGAGGAGGTGCACTGGGAGCACCGAGTGCGTCCTGCGCCCGCTCTTCCCACCTTCCCAGAGCTGCCTGCTGGCCAGGATCAGCAGCTTTTCCCTATGGATCTTCGGGCTGAGGCAGCCTCAGGAGGTTGTGTGGACAGAGACTGTGTGGCTGGAGCCTGACCAGTTTTGGTGGAAACTCCCCCAGTTCTTCATTTAACTCCGTGGCTTTAAAACACATTAAATGCAAATTAATCTGAACCTGGAAGGTTTATAAAACCACAGAGTCTTGTGAGCAGAGCAGCTCTTGATCCCTCACCTGTGGCTGTTGTAATTGTAGGATTCTGCAGAACCAGTTGGAGTGTTCCAGGGAACAACTGGGCCCAGGCAGGGAGGGGGATGCTGAGGCAGGAGCAGCTCCTCGTGCTGTGCCGCTGGTCAGGACAGCCTGAGCTGCAGCAGACGAGCTGAACACCCTGAACTGGGTCACTGTGTCTTTTCTGGGTTGTTTTTTTTTTTCTTTCTTTTGTGGATAATAGGAGGGTTCTCCAGATGTGCCTGAGAGGAGTAGCGAGACCTGCCTGGGGCTGCGGTGAGACGGCGACGGCTGGGGTTTATCAGCACTGGAGCTTTTTTAATCATGCCCAGATTTAATTTGCGGGATTATTTACATGCACTGAAGGGCTTCTTTCATCTGCTCTAATGCTGTTAGGGTAAACTGATCCCAAGCCAGAGCTGAGAGCACCCACAGTTGGTGCTGTTTTATTTAAGCTTGTCGGATCCCTTTTCCAGGGAAAGCTGCTGGTCTCTGGGATCAGGGTTCCAGCTGGCCAGCACTGAGCACTCCACTGTGGCTGGTCCATGTGAATGTTAATTCCTTCACTGGTGCTGCTCTGGAAAATGATACGTGGCAAAAATCCAGCCTGTGCGAGGTTGGTGGGGGAAAATAAGTGATGGTGAGGGTTTAGGTTGGATATTAGGGAAAATTCCTCCCTGGAAAGGGCTGTCCAACCCTGGCACGGGCTGGAGTGGAGTCCCCATCCCTGCAGGGGTTTAAAAGCTGGCTGGATGTGGCACGTGGGGACATGGGTGGCCTTGGCAGTGCTGAGGGAACAACTGGACTCTGGTCTCAGGAGTTCCAGTCTAAATGATTCCATGATTCCATGTCCCTTTTTCCCCCTTTGTGGGATTTTTATTTTTTTTTTTTTTTTGGTGCCAGGCCCACAGTGAACCCCCCTGGGGACAGGGGTACAGCCTGCTTGCTGCCCCTTTGCCAGGTGTGTGCTGCTCCCGCGGGAGTGCATCCCAAATAAATGGGTGTTTATCCCTCTGGGAAGGCGATGACGTTCCCCAGGCCCTCGCTGGCACAGTCCCGGGGGGTTTATTTCTGGAGCTTCTCTTTGTTCTGCGGGGTCGCTGATATTCCCGACTGGAGCTGCTTTTTATCAGCGGCATCTGCGGAGCAGGGCTGACTCATGTGCTCTTTGAGCGAGGATGACAAATGGAGAGCGGAGACAAACAACTCCCGGGCTCAAGCAAGCCAGGAGGGGACAGCCACCGGCCCAGTCCCTGCCCTCACGTGGGGGATTTGGCCTCCTGCCCCCCGGAGAAATCTAATTCAGGCTTGTTTGGGAGCAGAGGGAGGGAAAACAAAACGTCTCTGGGAAAAACTCTGTGTGAGGAGCAGCGCGGCGCAGCAGCTCTGGTGCTGCACAGGGACTGTCCCTGCAGCCCTGGGGGAGGGCTGGCGCTGCGCAGATCCTGCACATGCCGCTCACAGCGGGAATTTTAGCACCCTGTGTGCCAGCAGTGCCTCGGGATCCCGGAGCAGCGTGTCCCAGGCAGTGGCACACGTGGGAACAGCCAGGGCTGGCTGGTGGGGGAGCTCAGTCACACCATTTCCTGGGGTTAAGAATAGCTGGGAAGTGTTTACCGGGGTTTAAACTTGTTTGTTTATCAGGTGAAGTTGTAGGGGAGGGCCCTGTGCCCTGCAGGGCTCGCTGTGGGACCCCGGGAGCCGTGTGATTCCAGCTGTGGGACCCCGGGAGCCGTGTGATTCCAGCTGTGGATGGAGGGGCAGGGAAAACAAAACACAGCCCTTTCCCAGGGCCACCTTCCGAGCCCCGGTTGTCACAGCCTCTGTTTTCCCTGTGCCACCGAGGGCTGGGAATGCGGGTGGGACCCTGGGAGGACGGGGGGGCCCGGGCACAGGTTCCCAGAGGAGCTGTGGATTCCCCATCCCTGGAAGTGTCCCAGGCCAGGTTGGAGCAGCCCGGGACAGTGAGTGGGACTGGCTGGGCTTTAAGGTGCTTCCAACCCAGTGCATCCTGGGATTCACCTGTGGATTCTGAGGTGGCTTTTGAGGAGATTTGGGGCGGGTGGAGGAGGGTCCACGCAGGCCCCCGCTCTGATGTGCAGCCGGGGGTCTCTGGGTGGGTGGGGAGGCAGATGAGGCAGCACTTCCAGAGCCTTTCTGGGCAAGTGGAGCCCTACTTCCAGCAGTTGTTGAAAGGGAATTGCCTCCAGCCATCCTTTTTAGGAATAGTGTGAAATTAAGCTGCCTGATTTCCCTTTGATGTTCCTTTTCATTTGCACCAGAACATGCCCATTTTCTCTTAATTTCCCCGATGAAAAATGCTTTTTTTAAAAAAAAAAAAAAATTATTCCTTAGAAGAGGCCAGGAACTGAAACTGAAATAGATTCTTCAAGAAACTGGACAACTTTGATCACTAAACTTAAAAGCTCGCCGGGATCAGAGCTGTGACTTCTGTAGATAAATGTTTGTGAGCATTTGTGGCTTGAACAGAAATTAAAGGGGGAATAAACCTCTGTGCTTTGATCAGCTCCACAGTCCCTCCCCGGGGAGTGCAGCGTCTGGCCGGAGGGTTCAAGGCCAGGAAGGGTTCAAGGCACATGAAACCATCCCAAATCTCTTCCCCTTTCTTCAAACAGTGGTGGGTTTGTTTTTTTTTTTTCCTGGTGGTATTTAATTTGTGCTCTGGTCTGGGTGGCAAGGCAGGGGTAGGTCAAAGGTTGGCCCCGATGGTCTTGGAGGGCCTTTCCAACCTTGGTGATCCCGTGATCCTCTTGTTCTCTGTTGCCTTCAGAGGTGCTTCCTCCCCTTCCACACATCTGCTGACCTGGATTCGTCCACTCCGGGAGAGTATTCCCGGAGAGCCTCTGGCTTTGCCCCACGGAGCCTTGTGGGTCCCTGCTCACGACTCCAGTGTCACCGCCCGTCCCGCTCCGGGATCCGAGGGGGCATTTTGTCCTCTCGCTGCTGCCAACAATTTCGGGTTGGCAGCCAGACCTTAACGTGATCCTGGTGGGAGCGAGGAGGTGGCGTGGTGTGCTTCAGGCTCCGAGGTGCTTGACGTGACGCGTCTCCAGCCTTGGCTCAGGGTGGCTTTTGAGACGTTGTTTACAGCGATCCACCGAGCTCACGGAGTCCCGGGGTGGTTTGGCTCGGAAGGACCCTAAAGCCTGTCTTGTCCCACAGGCAGGGACACCTTCCGCTGGAACAGGTTGCTCCAAGCCCTCTCTGGCCTGGCCTGGAACACTTCCAGGGACTTGGAGGAACGGTGAGGGCTGGAGCTGATGGAGTGGGAACAGGGGTCCTGCAGGATCCCTGCAAAGCCAGAAACCGCCTGTCCTGTCCCAGCGACGGGCTGGCAAGTTATCAAATAACAACCCAAACCCACTGGGGAGACGTGCCCTGGCTTCCGTGTCCCTGTGTGTCCATTCCCAGTGCTGGCAGCTCCTCCGGAATGGGAATTAACGGGGTGCTGATCCTGCCTTAAACAGCCTCTGGGAAACTTATGAAATGGAGCAGTTTGAAGAGGCTCCTCACACGGCGGCAGAGCTGGGGAGGGAAGGCCCTGCCTTGCCCCTGCCATCTGTCTGCAGCTGATGCCAGCGCCCCATGTGCCAGGCCCAGCCCAACCCCGTGTCTCCAGCAAACCTCACTGGAGGCACTTCACATCCCGCCGGTCCCTAAATTTGGGGCTGTCCTTACTTAATCCCGCGAGGCACGTTACCGCCCTGGCTGCTGGAGCTGGAGCTGGAGCTGGAGCTGGCACTGCCGAGCGCAGACTCCTACTGTGGCATTTGGGAAGATGGGACTGTGTCCCACCCCGGGGCTGATTCACCGGGAGCGAGCGGTGTTTGTCTCCAGGGCCGTGTGTGCTCACACGTGTGCGCTCACGGGCTCGCCTGGGAGGGGGGAAAATTGGGGGAGAAATGGGATTTAGAGCCGGCTCTGGGCGTGAGGGACCAAAGCTCTGGAGCTGGAGGTGCTGCGGAGGCCGTGACCATGGTCTGCCCCCTCGGACACAGCTCAGCCTCGCTGTCCCCTGCACGTTGTGCTCGGCTCACCGTTGCTTTTCGTTAATGGTTTCTTTACAGGGGGCTTTTTTTCCTGCCCCTCTCACACCAAAATGCTGCTGCTGGGGTGGGGAGGAGAGTTGGGACGGAGGGGTCCTGGGTCCTCGGGGCTCGAGGAGGTGGCAACACGACTCACAGCCAGGGAGCTGTGGGAGGAGCAGGAGCAGGAGCAGGAGGAGGAGGAGATGCACGATGCCAAGGACTGCTCTCCTCCTCCTCCTCCTCCTGCTCCAGGCTTTTTTTAGCAATATCTCGGCAGCTTTTGGCCACCTCGGCAATCCCAAAATCGGCATTTTCCACAAGATGCTAAATCCTGCCCTTCTTGCCTTTATTTTTAGCCTGCAAGGCTCCAGCCCACTGAGGGGCCCTGGCTGGGTCAGGGGGTGCTGTGTGGGGGGTTCCCCAGCCCACTGAGGGGCCCTGGCTGGGTCAGGGGGTGCTGTGGGGGCGGTTCCCCAGCCCACTGAGGGGTCCTGGCCGTGTTGGGGTGATGCTGTGAGAGGGTTCCCCAGCCCACTGAGGGGTCCTGGTGTTGGGGTGATGCTGTGGGGGGTTCCCCAGCCCCCCAGTGGTGCAGCCACTGACGCATTTCCCTGCATCAAAGCCCCGTCCCCGCTGCCTCACCAGGCCCAGCTCCTGTGTGTTTGAGTGTGTGTGTGTGTTTGTGTGTTTAATATTAAAGTTCAAAGCTGTGCAGAACCCACACGCCTTGTGGCTCTTTGAAGTGGTCCTGGCCAAGTGCCTGCAAAACATTCTCCGGTGGTGGTGGAAAAGAAAAAAATCCCCATTACACTTTACAAATATTTTTTGTTTTATTTCACCCCTTTCTTTCAGAACTTGGCAGTAGTTCTCTGGAGGTTTGAGCAGAGGCTGGGCCATCCCTGCCTTCAGTGCACTCGTAATTAAATTTTGGGCAAATCAAACTTGCGTTTTGGTGGTTGGGTCTGTGTCTTTCTTTGTCTTGACAAGCCTGGAGTTGAACGTGTACCCAGAGTTTTAAGTTCAGGGCTTAACTCCAGAGGGATTTGAGCAGGTTGGAGTGTATTGCTCTTAACTTTAATACGGTGGGATTTAAGATAAAAATACATACTTGCAGAATTAATGGTTCCTGAGCAAAAAATGCTGGAGTTAAAGTCACTGGAAGGGGCGAGGAGGAGCTGTAGGGGACGGTGTGTGACAGGACATGTGTGTGTCACCTGTACCTTCTCAGTGCCCTGGCAATGAGTTCCTCCTAATTTCAGCTGCTGAGTGAAGATGTTAATTAGCCAGGGATCACCAGCTGTGCTTTATGGATCACAGCACCAGGTATGCACAGCCCAGGTGAGTCCCTTCCTTGATCTTTATCCAGGTTTATCCAGGTTTTGGCGTCCGAAAGCCCCGGCCGTGGCTCAGCACGGCTGGGCAGGTGGCACAGCTGTTTCAGGCAGAGCAGAGATATTGTTTGTCCACTTTTCCGTCCAATTAGCACGAAAATAGCAGGGATGCAAATTGGCATTTGCAGCTGGGAGTTCAGAGCCAAGCCGTGTGAACACCTCTGGGTCAGCCCCGGAGTTTCCCTGGAGCTGCTGCCAAACGAGCAGTGTGATGTTGGACAAGCGATGCCAGCAAAAGGGGGAGCGTGTGTTTGTGTAGGTTATTATAAAAACTGGTGAAATTCCACTAATCCCTCTGTTAGTGAGCTTATCGTGGGATCTGAGTTTCCTGCTGCCTGCCCCTGGCTGCTGGGTGCAATAAATTGGGCAGCCAGAGGGCATCACGCTGGTGCCTGTCATTTGTTCCACTTGGGGCTCACCTGCCTCTGGGGAGAGGGGGAGGGTTTTCCAGCTTTCCTCTAGATTTAAAGTCTGGTTTGGGAATTTAAGGCTGAACCTTATAAAGATGTGATTTTAAAATACATAGGCCTGGTTTTGGCCGTGGGCTCTGAGGGTGCGTGGACACACAGGTGAGCCCCCTGTCCCGGTTCATCCCAGCTGGACCTAGTCCTGCCCTGGAGCAGAGGTGCCTTGTGCTGGTTTTAACTAAAACCGAACTGTTTTGGTCTCGATTTAAAGGGGAAGAAGACTGGGCTGGATTGCTCCTTTTTGCAAACTGCCATCGCTGTCAGGCTTCACTCCCATGAGGAAGGAGCTGTGACTGAGGGGGGGAGATCTGCTACTCGCCGTTCCAGGCAATCTCTCGCCGGTGATTTGGGTCCAGTTTTACATGGAAATGCCTCAGGAGCCCTTAGTTCCTAAACTGAAAGGGAGTCTGGGTGCAGGGTTGCCTTGGAGGTGCGGGTCAGTGGGTGCCAGGGGTGCCCAGGGCTGTGCAGGGGAAGCAGAGAAGGATGGCACCTGTGGGATAGGGAGCTGCGTGGATTCAGGGAATCATGGAATCAAAATGGTTGGGGTTGGAAAGGACCTTAAAGCCCATCCAGTGCCACCCCCTGCCACGGGAACACCTTCCACTCTCCCAGGTTGGTCTTGGACACTTCCAGGGATGGGGCAGCCACAGCTGCTCTGGGCAACCTGTGCCAGGGCTTCCCCACCCTCCCAGGGAAGGATTTCTTCCCAATATCCCATCTATCCCTGCCCTCTGGCAGTTTGAATCCATTCCCCCTTGGAGGGCACTCCAGGCCCTCGTAGAGAGTCTCTCTCCACCTTTCTCGTGGGCTCCCTTCAGGCACTGGGAGGCCACAGTTGGGTCAGCCCGAAGCTTCTCTCCTCCGGGGACGTTGGGCTGTTCCCATATCTCCATTTTTTCCTAACCTGTAGTGGATGATTTCCCGAACAGAAGCCCCAGCGAGCCGAAGGCTGCGGGCAGGTCCCTCACGTGCCTCCGGCCCTTTCACCCGGCGTGGGAGCTCCTTTTTCAGCCTCCCAGCCCCGTGGGCAGCCCCGGGCCCTGAGCTCAGCGCTGGAGCCGTGCCAGCGCAGCGTGACTCCTCTCTTCCTGCGAAGAGGCACAAAGGAGAAGGACCTTGTGCTTCCTCCCGGCGGGTTCCAGCCCCGGCGTGGGAGTCGCTCCCTCTTGCAAACCCTCACATGATGTTTCGGTCATCGGAGTTACCGAAAAAGACCCGGCTTTTGCAGGAGAACGGCCGTGGTCACGTGGAGAGAGTGGCCTTTTCTCCGAGGGGGGGTTTATTGGGGCGGTTGGAACAAGTGCAGCGGAGTCATCGGGCTGAGCAAAGCCTGGCCTCATCCCGCTGTGGAGGAAGCCTCTTTTTGCTGCTGTGGGTGATTTGGGGGGGGTGTAGAGGGGGGCCCGGCTCTGCTGACCTGCTGTGACATTCTCCCCAGCGTCTTTTTTGCCCTCTGTGGCTCTGGCAGGAGTGAAAACAAGCCGAGGAGGGAAAGTCACGGGACTGTGCTGATGGGTGGAGGAGGAAAACAGCAGCTCTGACACTCATGTGATGGCGCTGCTGCAAAAGGTCACTCACATGTCCAGTGACACGGGAATGAGCTGGTTCCCGAATGCAAACGGGTCCCTTCAGCAGGGAATGGACATCCCAGAGCAGCTGAGCTCAGAGCGTCCCCCAGCCCAGCCCAGGGGCCTCGAGCTGCTCATCAGTCCTGGGGGGGTAGTTAGGATTTTGGGGGTTTGCTTCCCACCAGGTCTGAACTCTCCTGGTGCCTGTGAGGTTCCTTTGGGTCCAGAGGAGTCTGGAACTAATTAGTGGGTGGGATCAGAGGATGTGGGGTTTGTGTTGGCAAAAAAAATACCTGTGTTTAGTGCAGCCCTCCCCAGACATAAGCAGCCCCAACCCTGGAGTGTCTGTGGTGGTGTGTCCAGCTGTGGCGTAGGGCTGGGATGTTTCAGGAGGAATTTCTCCATGGAAAGGGTGGTCAGGCCTTGGAAGGGGCTGCCCAGGGAGGTTTGGAGTCCTCACCCTGGGAGGTGTCCAAGGAAGGATTGGAGTGGCCCTCGGTGCTCTGGGCTGGGGGACAAGGTGGGGATGGGGCACAGGGTGGATTCTGTGATCCTGGAGACCTTTCCCAACCTCAGCGTCCCTGGGATTCTGTGGCTCTGCTTTGTTCAGTGCTGGGCTGGCGCTGGAGGGGAGCCCTCCACCAGGACATACCTGTTCCCTCATCCCAGCCTGGCAGCTCCTTGGACCTGTTCCCCAGTCCCAGCCTGGCAGCTCCTTGGACGTGTTCCCCAATCCCAGCCTGGCAGCTCCTTGGACGTGTTCCCCAATCCCAGCCTGGCAGCTCCCGGCGTCCCGGCAGTTACACAATCCCACACAGTCCCGCACGTTGCTTCCCTCCATCCCGGCCCGTCCCCTCCCTGCTCCTGTCATCCTGTGGGGTGGGAGCCGGGCCGGGGCCGGGCTCTGCTCCGCTCCCAGGTCCTGGCAGGGGCCTGTTGGTGGGAGCTGCTCCTCTCTCCCTACCCGAGGCCCTGCTCCGTGTCTGGGCGCGTCGCCGGCGGCTCTGGAGTCGATGCCTGGTTCCAGCTGTGTTGCAACACTGAACTTTCTTTAGCAAGAGCCTGTCTGGGCGCTGTGTTTTTCGGGGCACGCTGGCCTTGAGTCAGGGGTGGCACCAGGATGTCTGCAGCGAGTTTTGCTGTCGGTCTCCTGCCCTTGAAACCCGGTTGCTCCACTGCAGCGCTGTTTACAGCCCGCTCGGCATCTCCCGGGTGACTCCGTAGGGAAAGCAGCAGGTGAACATTCCACACCTGAGTTTCACGGGGACGGAAGGGCCTTTGCAGGCTCTCACTGCATCTCATTTCTTTGCTGACTTGCAGCTGAATCCAGGATTTAAAGCTTTATTTTGCTGCACCCGGTCTCACCCCGGAGAGTGTTTGCGGTGGTGGCCTCACCCACAGCTTTGGAAACTCCTCACTGCTGGGGTGAAACACGTTTGCAAACCCAACAGCAGAGAAACTGTGGGTGCTGAGGCCAGGCCAGTGTGACCCAGGGCAGAGGCATTGGGGGAAGAGGTTTCCATGGGGCTGTTTCTGGGTGAGAATTATGGTTTAAAGCAAAGGAAAAGCTCCTCACGGGCGGCTCGCCCTGAAGGAAGCTGGAAAACCGGATTTTCCGTGTTTTTGACAGAGCAGAGCGAGTGCCACTCGGTGTTAGTTGATGTTTCGAGCCTGTTGGTTGAAATGTGCTAAAAACGCTGCTAAGAAATGCAATTTAAAGGCCTCTGAGGGGTTGTTGTCCGTTGCTGGGGGGCACCTGGACAGAGAATTTAGCACAGAACTTTGCCAATCTCTTTTAACTGGTCAGGCACTCGACTCGGGCTCAGCAGGAGGCAGGTGCTGGGAACGCTCTGGTTTGGAGAACGTGGCTTCCCGAAGCCTCTCCGAGCACAGGGAGTAAAAAGCCCTTCCCTGACAGCCCGAAATGCCCCGCGATGGATGTTTTCTCTGGAGCCGCCTCAGGTGAGCTGCGGCCAGCCCTGTGCCAGCCGCTGAGGTCACCCAGAGGAGCCAGGAACGCTCTTGGCTCCCGTTCCCCGGAGGTTTCTCCACGCTCTGGGCTGCACCAGAGGCTCACCCCGGAGCCAGTCAGCACTTTTCCTTGTTTGCTCAGCGTCAGCCACTTCCCGGCACCGGGAGCCGAGGCAGAGGAGTCCTGTGGGGAGGATTCCTTATCTCCCTGCCTTCAACAGGAGGCACTTCGTTTCCAAGTCAGTATTTTTGCCATAACCCCGAGCTGTGGGGGTTTTTTTTTCGTTTCTGTTGTTGTTTTCCAAGCCTGCTGGTTGCAAACACTCCCCTCGTGCAGACACGGGGATGAAACCGGATCCAGCACAGGAAATCATCCCCCTCCCATAGGGAGGAGAGATGATTAATCCCATGGTGGGATGAATTCCCAAAGCCTTTAAGGGGCACACGTGTTGCTTATCCCTTTGATTTCTGACACTGCAGGAAGTGGGATGAAGGGGGTGAATTCACCCCCAGCTCCTCGGATCCAGCACAGACAAAGGCCTGGAAGGGAATAAATCAGCCTTGAAGGCTGTTTTGGAAGTCAGGGAGTGAGGCTGGAGCAGATGGCTGAGTCCCTCGGGGTGGGACACCTTGTCCTTGAGCATCAGGTGACCTCACCTGAGCCTCTGCAGTGGCTCTGCTGGGGCAGGACTGGGCTGGAAATGTCTCTGCAGAGGGGCAAAACCAAGGGAACAGGGCTCACTGGTGTGGGGTTAGTGAGGTAACTGGTGTGGGGTTAATGGGGTCACTGGTGTGGGGTTTAACAGTTGGAGACGTTTAGAGCTGCTTTGAGGTGTGATTTGAATGCACAGAGCTGTGAGGGCTGCAGCAATGCCAGGAACAAACCCTTTCTTTTTTCCATAAATCCCAAGAAGGAGGCTGAGGAAGTTGTGCTGGGGGAGGTTCCTCCCAGCTCCGTCCCCCCCCTGCCCAGTAGTTCCCAGTCCCCCACCTCCAGAAGCCCTGCCAGCCACACAATGCCCGGATTGTAGCCTGTGGTTGTGATGTAATTCCCACCAAACACTCTTTCCACAACGAAAACCTGGACCCAGGCTCGGTGCCCTTTCCCTCCCCGGCACACAGAGCTCTGTAAACACTCAGCCACTCGCTGGAACCCCACAGAATCCCAGGATCTGGGAGTGAGCAGAGTGCCAAGGGGGAATTCTCTGCTGCCCTCTCCACTCACCTGTGCCCTCAGCTCTGTTTTCTTTCCTTTTCCCTTGTAAAACCGTTCGGCATCTCCTGTTACCATTCCCAGCCTATCCCAGGGTTGGGATCTCCCAGGTGGAAACAAATGAACCCCTGGGCCGTGGTGAAACTTCCCCTCCCTGCTTTAAACCAGCCCTGAGCACCGACGCTGGTGGTGTTTCCCAGCTCAGATCTCGGGAGCAGTGGGAAATTCTCAGGAAGTTTTTATGGTATTCAGCCTAAACTTCCCTTTCTTTTATCTCCTTCTCTAACTTAATCCTCCCGAGCCACAGCCCAGCTTCCTGCTCAGGCTTTGTCCACTCCCGTAGCACGTGGAGCTGCTGTGGAGCTCTCCCAGTCCCGGGCAAACTCCATGGTGCTCCAGCCAGGAATGACATATTTTTAGTTCCCAGTCTGCCCCTTGGAATCCTCAAGGGGGAACCTCTCCCTTTCCAGGCCTGAACCCTGAGTTGGAATTGCACTGGATTGCACCATTCCAATGGGTGGGGCTCGAGGACCTCAAAATTTACCCCTTCCCAAACGATTCCATGTGGAAGTAGCAATCGAGCAGCAAAGCCACGGGGATTTTAGTGGGATTGCTGGGGTTTGGTGTGATTTATCATGGATTTACCGCTGGAAGAGTGGAGCCAAGGCAGGGGATTCCTTTGCAGGACAGGGCAGTGCCTTTGCAGTTCAGGTTTGCAGGCAGGATTTCGGGGGCCCCGGTTCTCCTGTGCTCCACAGGCACATCCCCAGCTCCCGAAGGAGCCAAGGAGGCCTGCAGGTGCCTCTGGCTTTGTGTGCTGGTGGTGTCCCAGCCCCTGGGCGTTGGCTCCCGGGAGCAGCCGGTGGAAACACCTTTGCAACTCTGCTTTTTTTTTTTTTTTTTTTAATTTTTTATTCGTTGTTTTA
>VZRE01011083.1:33487-86847 GCA_013396775.1 Cephalopterus ornatus | reverse complement strand
TGGTTTTTTTTTTGTTTTTTTTAAATTAATAAAAAAAAATCGTTAAAGCTCTTCCGTGCCACTTCTGGTTTTCACACGCGTGCGGTGGCTAAAAGTAGCTCTGACGCGCGTTCGCTGCTATTTTTTTTTTCTTTGTCAGGGCGGGCGGATTTAACGCCTAATATGTCTCCTCTCCCGTTATTCCGCCTCTCCTCCGAGCCCCCTTTGTTTCGGCATCCCTGTCTGTTACTGCCGCTGACCGCCGGAATGTTGATGGGTTGTTTGTTTGGTTTTGTTGTGTTTTTTTTTTTGTTCCCTTAATTTCACATGTAGGAAAGGAAAGAAAAGAAGGAAAAACTCGAGGAGAAAGCGGTCCACAAAGAAAAGAAAAAGGAGGTAGTGGAGGTGAGACCCTTCTGAGGGACAGACTTAGAGACCTCGGGGAGGGTTTTATGCTCGCTGTGGGGCTGTGGGTAATGAATACGAAGGGAATACAGGAGATTAAGAAAGAGGGCAGGCCACGGGAGCCTCCTGAGGGAGAGGGGTAAATAAAGGGAGAGCGAGCTGTCAGATAATTGCGGAGAATGAGTCTTGAAGGATTTAGTGTAGTCAGTGCGGCCCATTGCGAAGAGAAAAGATCAAAGGGGGGAATGGAGTCGAGAACAAGTGGGAAAAGGTGTCAGGGGAGAGGTGGTCCTGTACCCACTTAAGTATCCTGAGGTACATAAGTGTGAGCTGGAGAAGGTGGGGGGCAGCAACAGTGAGAAAATGCACAGATTGATGAAGGTCAGAAGGGACCTGGAAGCAGATGTACCATGAGCACAGGCTAAGTCATTAGCCTGTAACCAGAGAGATGTTCTGGTTGTTGGGATGGCATGGCAGCAGCTTGTTGGCATGTAAGCTCATGGGAGACAAGGAGGTTCCTGTTGTTGGGGAGGGACTGGAAGGATATGTTTTATGAAAGAAGGCTGGTTGGGAGGAGTGTTCAGGAGGAGTGTGGGAATAATGTTGTCGGAGTAACAATGCACTCACACATCTGAGACTGGAGTCTGAAGGGGCTGGAGCTCTGGGAATTGTTGCACTTGCAGCAAAGAGCATGTCATCCTGGTGCCAGTTTCTGCTCTGACCAATTTGTTTCATTCAGGATGAGGAAAATGGAGCTGATGAGGATGATGAAGAAAATCCTGATGATGTGGATGAAGAAGAAGGTGGTGATGAGGATGAAGGTAGGAATAATTGGTATAGGGAAAATTGGAGGAATCAGGCTGTGAGGGAAATTCTTTTTCTGAGACTGTGAGATTACATTCCCTTAAATGCTACTTCAGTTAACCCCTGATTTTCTCTCTTGCTTGTGCTTAGAAGGAGATGAGAATGGGCAAGAGCAGGATGGTCATGCAGAAAAACGATCTGCAGAGGAGGAAGAGGTGAGAAGTAGCATGAGAGTAATGGTGGGGGGAAGGAACTAGGTTATTTGCTGAGTGCTGATCAAATCCGTGTGGATGCTGCTGCTGAGCATCTCAGATTGGCCTCGGGTCTCATTGCTTCAGCAGCAGATGGGTAAACAAATCTAATGTGGCAAGGGGATAATAAACCCTTGTCTACTTGCTGGATACAGGTCCTTCCACCAGCAGTCACAGTGCTGGGTGAGTGAGAGTCAAGGTGCTTGAGGTTATGCTTGGCCATGACCACTGAACCACTGATGTCTTCTGGGCTTCAGGCTGGGAGATGGACTTGTAAAGGTGGATCTCAGGGTCTTTCTGGAGCAGTGTGAGCCTGGGCTTCTTAAACCTCCCAAAAGTAACAGCGTGGGTGTCCCTCTGAACAGAGCTGTCCATCTCTTAACTGTGACCCTGAACAGAACAGCTGTGTCAGGCACTCAAGGGTGCTTTAGAGGGGAGTGGATTTAGGGCAGGCCAAAATGACTTCCATATGGAGGAAAGAGCAGCAGTTAAGAATTTTGTGGAAAAATTATGTGTATGTGCCTTGGTGTGGTGACTGTTTGATGGTAACTCCTTCTTTTCCCTCTCCATGTCTGATGTAGGATGAAGTGGATCCAAAGAGACAGAAGACAGAAAATGGCTCTTCAGCTTGAGCCCTCCCCTCCCATCTCCCCTGTTCCGTCCATCTCCTCCTCCATTCCAGCCTGTGCTTGCACTGCCCGTTAGCCTCTGGCTTCACACAGTCTCAGATGAGAAAAGATTAGAAATGCTCTCAAACAGGGAAGACAGCAGTTCCCTTGTCACCCAAAGACCTAGCCCATCCATGACATTCCCCAGCTGAAATTATCCGAGTCTCCCACATCCCTTCACCTGCGCCCCATTTACCAGTGATCCTCTTCCCTCAAGAATCTCATGGTTCCCTGGGGCTTGACACATAACCTCGCCAGGCCCCTCATGTGGCAAAGCAGCTCCCCTCCCTCCCTTTTTCACCTGCCCGCCTGTTTTTGTCACTGGTGTGAGATTCTTGAGAGCTCCTGCTCCCCAGCCCTGCTGTCAGACCTCCTCCCTGAGCCAGGAGGCTGTGGGCACAGATCTCATGGTGCATTTCCCAGTCCTAGGCCTCTTCTCATCTGCTTTCCCGCTGAACCCCGAGAGACAAAGAATATTACAAGCAAATAATGGTTCTATTAAGCGACACACGGAGACAGAATTTATTTTAAGCTTTTTTTTCCAAGTTTACATGACAGCAAGCTGGCCCTCATGAATTTTTCGAAACATAAGGGTTGCTTTTATATATGAATTTCATTGAGCTGCATATTTTTTTAATTTGGCGGCTTTTTTAAAACAAATCAAGAGAGAAACAATTGGGGACCAAACTTTGATTTCCATTTTTTCCCTTCAGATTTTCTTGTGACCATTTTTTGTAAATTTAAGGCAATATAGCCACAGCGTTTTCTATGGCACAGACATCACGAGGGTGATAGATATAAATATATATATTGTTTTCAACAAGCACTGTAAATAAAAGCGTTTAAAAATATTTCAAACTGCTCGTGTGGATGGCTGTGTCTGTACATCCTGATGGGGTCAGTGGGAGTTGGCTTGTGGGAAGAGGGGGGTGGCTTGCCCAGCAGTAGGTGGAGGGGGGAGGTCAAAGCCGATCAAAGGGCATGTGTTGGTTATTTGAAGGGCCCCTTGGGCAGGGTGTTTGGGTCCTGCTCTCTGCCTCAGGCTGCAGTTACAGTGAGGGCATGGCACAAACACCAGACAAAGTTCCAGGGCTGTCCTGGAGCTCTGGAAGCTGCTGTTGGGCCTCAGCACTCATCAGAAGAGGGTTGGAAAGGAAACTCAAGCTGCAGCTGCTGGACACGGCCCAGTGTTGCCCTCACCGTACGCTGCCCTATGGCCCCCTGCCCTGGCTGGCTTCAGGCATGACTCACATGGCATCAGTCACAGAGACCAGGGAGCATTTTAAGAGGCAAGAGCTTCAGTTCTTTGTCCCACCAACTGCCTGGGGGAGAGCTGTCAAGCTTTTGTCTTTTTATCTGTGCAGACCTTTAAAGCTGCTGTTCTGTGTTTCTTCCTTTTTAAACTCGTACTTTGGCAATCACGCAACGAGCCACCAGGGGCTGTAAATAATACTAACTTTTGTCCGAGCATCAGTGGCTTTGTGGTTGTCCAACTGCAGCAATGGATCAGATGCTGGAAGAGCAAACAGTTACTTGTCTCCAGAGGGGCAAAGCATCCACTGTCATTTTCTCTAAATGCCCACGTTGCACAGCAGGGTGCAGAGGGACACGGCTGCTGCCAAGCCCCTGCCCACCCGTGAATGCCTCCAGGGGCATGTGCCTGTCAGAGGGGGATCTCACTGCACTGCCTCGTGTGGGTGCACTGCTCCCCTGGCACCCGTTTTTGGTGGAGCTCCCTCAGCAGCTGGAGTCTCAGCCAGCTTGGGTGCCTTCCCCTGTGAACCGTGGGTTTCACAAGCAGGTTGCTGCTGCCTGGGAGTGACTTGCTATGCCCCTCCCTGCTCCCTCCTGCCTTGGGCGCTGTGATCAATGGGCTGCTTCAACCTGCATGTACCTCGTAGCCACGCTGTCGCAATTTTTGCACTTCTGCTATTGCTCCATTTAAAAAAAATATGGTTTCTAGTCTCTGTTCAAGATACGTTAACATTGGGGCAAGTCCTCAGAACTCCCCCAAGCTCTCTGCTCAGCAGTAGCCTTTTACTGTTCAGTACTGAAGATAAAATATCAGCGGATGAGATACAATCTCTGCAGAAGCAGATTACAATTTTCATGCTTCTTTTCCACTTCTGCAGCAGTGCCTGGCTATGGGTGGTGAGGAATATACTTGCCAGTGAGAAGTTGTGGAGACATAACTCCATCTCTGCTTCCTGTGTGGATATACCACCAGTACCACTGGTTCTATCAAGGCAGTCATTCAGAAGGAAGTGGGGCAGCAGGTGAATGTTAGGCCAGCACTAGCAATGTGATCAACCAGCCTTCTTTTCTTCCGAGGGAAACACTGCAGGACAGAGAGAAGTGGCAAAGGGCTGTCAGACAGCTTCTCTATGTCTCTACAGACCCCTTGATTCCACAGCTTCTACTAGTTCTTCCATCTTACTCAGTTTTACTGAACACCTTTGTTATTGTCTATGGAAATTTGGAAGATATAGCTACAGATAAATAGTTAGAAAAATATCTGCTATGGGATTTTTTCCTCTCAGTGACCTGCAGGACATCATCTTTGAGTCGAGGTGAGGGCTACAGGTAACACAGTAGAAAATCACACAGTTTCTTCCCTTCCTGTTGACCTGCAAAGATCCATGCTGTATCCGGTGTTATTTTGGATGACAGTGAGCACAGCATGCAGCCGCATAGATTTCCAAAAAAAGTTGACATTGCAGGGTTTTGCAGTGCACTGCATCTCAAGCCTGCCTGTGTGCTTGATTTGTGTCCGAACCCACAGATGCTTTTCATCTTTCAGCCTATTTCTTCTTCCACAGTGAGATCAATTATGTCGTGCTGGTGTCATCAAGGCAAGAACAAAGCCCGTCTTCACCAGTGATTCCTCAGAAGTGATGATACCATTCCAGGTCCTTATTTGCCTTTCTTGGCTCTGTGCTAATTCTCTGCTCATTTCATTTAATTCCTGTGGCCATCTGTTAACCTCATCAGCTGGGGGCAGAACTCCCTCAGCTGTCCCTTCCATGCTTCCGATGGCACCTGCTCCAAGCTTACAGCAGCTCTGGTCTGGCCAGCTGAGTGGCACCGGAGAATTCCATCTTTCTCTTCCTCCTCTGGTCTTGCTTCCTTTGAGAGAGTTGTGGAAGTGTTGCAGTCATGCTCCTGCAGGCTCTGCTAGACTTCCCTCTGGACTGACAACTTCTGCTTCCTACGGTCCTTTTGTGTGGTTTAGAAAGGCAAACGCTGACACCAGTGCAGAGAGCAGGTAGAGCCACCTACTGAGTCTTAGCTGGGTCCCTGTCCTGGCTTGGATTTAGAGAGTAATCCCTCACTCTTTGCCAGGGATCACTGGATGCATGGGACCTGGACCCACCGGGGTGATGAGCAAACCCCATGAAGGCTGTGGCCCTGAAAGGTGGTGCCAAACCTATTGGGACAGCTCTGGTTGTTGCAGATGAACAACAAAGCTGTTGTGTTGGGTGAAAACCAGCTCCGGTTAAGCAGAGCAGTCTGACATAGCTTTGTAATCAGCTCTGATGTGACTAAGGGGGTTCAGCTAGAGCTCTCCAGATGTCCCTATCCACCCATGAATTTTTGCGATACATGAAGAAATAGGGGCCTGCCATGGAAAATTTGAGCTGAGCCTGAAGATATTTTGAAGTGCTGAGCCCAGAAATGAATGCTCTTTGTGTCTTCTAGCTGTCACCTCCTCGTTTCCCCTTAGGCAAATGATCCCTTCCGCTCAGCCTCTTCGGTCTTTCACACCAGTTTTAAGCCAATACAAGACTGGCATAATCAAAACCATCGCACAGACAGAGTCGTGAAGCCTCCTTCAGACCTCGAAAAAGTGAACCCTCCAGCCACTGCTGGTCTGGAAGGAAGACCCTTCTTGCTACAGGAAAGTCCATAATCATCTTCTTGCACTAGCTTTAAAAAAAAATTGAAGATCAATTATCTCTCCCACATACACACTGCTTTTTCTGGGATCAGGGGCTTCTTTAGTCCCTCTGGTTCGGAGACACATTGCTCAGCCACTTCCCATTTGCCATATGGGAAACAGAAACAACTTGCCTTCCCAGATCCTTAAGAAGCCCGTGTACTGTTCCCTCCCACCTCTCTGCCTTATTTCAAGAGTGGAGTCAAAGACAGACTCATGGGTGATCCAGTCTCTGTGTTTTCTCAGGGAAGAAGTCTGTGTTTAAATGTGTGGGCTCAGACTCGGGACATATTGCAGATGGACAGGATGGGAGTGCTGAATATCATCAGTGGATGAGTTTAGGCTTTCTTTCGGTGGTGGGTTGACCCTGGCTGGACCCCAGACATCCACCAAAGCTGCTCTAATGCTCCCCTTCTCAGCAGGATGGGGACAGAAAATATTAAAAAAGGCTCATGGGTCAAGATAAGGACAGGGAGAGATTGTTCACCAATTACTGTCACAGGCAAAACAGACAATTTGGGGGAAGATTAATTTAATTTATTACTAATCAGATCAAAGTAGGGTGAGGAGAAAATAAAACCAAATCTTAAAACACCTTCCTCCCACCTCTCCCTTCTCCCTGGGCTTAATTTTGCTTCTGATTTCCCCTACCTCCTCTCCTCCAGCAGCGCAGGGAGTTGCAGTCAGTTTATCACGTGTTGTCTCTGCTGCTCCTTCCTCCTCAGGATGAGGACTCCTCACACTCTTCACCTGCTCCAGCATGGGGTCCTACCCATGGGAAACAGTCCTCTACAAACTTCTCCAATGTGAGTCAATCCCACAGGCTGCAGTTCTTCATTAACTGCTCCAGTGTGAGGTCCCTCCACAGGGTGCACCTCGTCAGGAACAGACTGCTCTAGTGTGAGTCCCCTGTGGGGTCACCAATCCCACCAGCAAACCTGCTCCAGCGTGGGCTCCTCTCTCCATGGGTCCACAAGTCCTGCCAGGAGTTTCAGCATGAGCTTCCCATGGGGTCACAGCCTCCTTCAGGCATCCACCTGTGGGGTGCTCCACAGGCTGCAGGTGGATCTCTGCTCCACCATGGACCTCCATGGGCTGCAGGGGGGACAGCCTGCCTCACCAGGGTCTTCCCCACAGGCTGCAGGGAAATCTCTGATGTCTGGAGCACCTCCTCCCCCTGCTTTTACACTGACCTTGGTGTCTGCAGGGCTGTTTCTCTCACATATTCTGTTTCACTCCTCTTTCTCACTGCAGTTACCCTTCCCCCCCACGCTCCTTTACTGTGATATCCCAGGGCTCTCTCTACCACTGTCACTGATGGGCTCATCCTTGGCCAGAGGTGGGTCTATCTTTGAGCCATCTGGCATTGTCTCTGTCAGACATGGGGAAAGCTTCCAAGAGCTTTCACAGAAACCAGCCCTGTAGTTCCTCCATGACTAACAGCTTGCCATGCAAACCCAGTAGTATTTCCTGGTGAGCTCTTAAGGGGTTTAGCAAAACACGGGCAGTCACGAGGTGAGGAGAGACCTGAGGTGTTAGTATTCGAGGGTCTCAGCTGCACAAGATGGCTTAAGGGCCCAGTGTGGTGCCATCAAATATAGCTTTCCTCTTGTGTGGGGCATCTTCTATCAGACTCAGAAGGTGATGCTTTCCTGTCTCAGGCTGTTCAGGAAGCCTGAGTCCCAGCTGGAAGTATCTATGCACTGCAGTAGTTACTCAGCTGAGCCACTCAGAACTGGGATACTGGACCAGACAAGCTTCACCTTGTCAGGTGTATCTGTGCAGACAGGCTATGGCAGATGGCTCAGTGACTTGCTGCAAGTCAACCCTTAGAGAGGTCGGAAGAGCACCTGACCCATGTGTGTGCTGTGGGTGACATCTGACTGATGCTACTGGTCACCAGGGGGCTGTAGGAGCCGCACGTTCTATAGACCTCTGGTGTATTTTGAAACTATGTTTATTGTTCCCATTCTCTACCGCGTATCTTAAACACTTCACCTCAAAAAGTTCAGTTCAGCTTTTCCAATGTCCTATCTGGGTTCAAGATGTTTTATTCTCAATTTAGTCACTTAATCTGAAGTGGTGTTATGTCAGCAAGGTGTTTGGCCACATGTCCTGCAATGAAGAATCTTATCTCTAAGTCCAAAATGTTACTGGGGCTTCCTGCATTCAAGAGGGAAGATCCTGAAGCCAGTGAAGACTGTAAGATGTAGCAAAAATAGTCAGTTTCCAGAGCCCTGTGATTATCTGTCTGCCAATACTTCTCTGGCAGCTTCAGTAGAGTCATGTCTGAGACTTTCCCAGGTCTTACAGCAACTCATGCATCATTTTAGGATGCATTTATTAGCTTGCATAATTTGTAATGAAAATTTTCAAAGCCCCTTACTTGAAGCATCCTTCGGCAGCGTTTCTGTTGTTGCATATCCAAATGAGTTGACAAAAACGTCTTTGCTGGGCAGCACTTCCCAATGTGAACCCAGGCAGCACTCCATTAGGCTTGTCCATAAGCACATCAGAAATCCCATCTGAAAACTTGTAGCTGATTGATGCTTTTTTATGGGAAGGACAGTTTCTCAAAAGGTGCTTATAAATTTTTTCCTTGTCAGATTGAGTCTGTAAAGCAGCTGAAGCTGTTGTATATGGCTCCAACAAACCTTCTGAGCTTTCAGGACAGTAGCATGGTAGATATGAACCCAGATTTCAGCTGGGAGTTTGCCGTTTTTTTCACAAGGTAAATTTCACAGAAGATTCAGTAGGGTTGTTTGGGAAAGCAACCTTGTAATTCAAATGAATCGGGAGGTTTTGCTCATAACTAAATAAAATGCAGATTGCTTCAGGGTCTGTGAATCCCTTTCCATAGCTGTAGAAATAAGCATTCTTGTAGAGTACTGCTAATAGTGTGCCATGTTGTAGTTTCTCGTTGGGGGAGGATCTTGTTCCACCTCAGTTTCTCTATGCTTGAAAGGGTTCAAAGATCAAATCCTGACTTAAGTTCTACCATCTGTAGCAGTATTCCCCAGTGCTGCTTTTGCTTTTATTTTCGTGTGTGAAAAGCTGACTGATGAGAACCCAGACTGCAGACAAAAAGGAAGACTGGTGTTACGGAATTGGGATGCAGAGCGACATCTGTAGTTCTATACAGCAGAACGTCTTAGTGCTGTACGTGTTCTCATCACTGAGGACTCCGACGGAGACCTCCAGCAGGACCAAGTCCTTCTCCCTTAACTTGGGACACAAAGGCTGAACCCCAATCTCTTCTTTCAAGACCTGCTTGTGCTGAAATGACAGGGGTTGACCGAGGGACGACTCGCCACGCTCAGGCTCTCAGAGACGGGGCCGGTTAGTGATAGCCCTTGTGCCGGGTGGCAAAAACCCAGGATACACAGGCTCCGAGGGTCCGGCGGTGACAAGCCTTTATTCAAACAAACCGAGGGTTTTTAAGGCTTCTGGGGAGAGGGCTCAGGAAGTGGGATGTGACTGGGAGAAGGCTCGGGGGAAAAGGAGTGGCTTGGGTACTCGGCTAGCCAATGGGGGAAACGGGAGGAATCAAAACGCAATGGGAACCCAGGGATTGGGGAGGGAGGGGTGAGATTCTAATAGCTTTCATAGAAACAAGCCCTGTAGCTCCTGCATGACTAGCGGCTTGCCATGCAAACCCAGTACTATTTCCTGATGAGGTTTTAGGGGCGGGGGCTGGCTCAGTGGGCAGGAGAAACATGGCGCTGTCCAGGGAGAGCGCGTGGGTGCCGCGTGAGGGGGAATAACAAAGCTTAAAGTTAACCCGTCCAGTGAAAACGGCAAGTCCTAAGTTTAAACTGTAAGTATCCCCAATTCATCTGATTCCAGGGGGTTGCTGTCGTGGTGGTCCCGTTCCTGAAGGTGTTCTTTCCGCCTTTCGTAGTTGGGGCTTTCTCCCACCCTGAAAAAGAGCACCACCCTGAGAGAACAGGCAGCGCAACCAAACATAGCTCAAACTGATACCTCTCCGCCTGGAGGGTGCACCTTATGTTGCTTTTCTTGATCTTCTCGAACGGATTTATTACTGGGAGAGGGATCGCTGGAGTCCTTTAAGCATAACTTTCTTGCCTCAAGGGCCCCCTGGTGGCACCAAACCTGACGTGTCCGAAGAATTGTGAGAAGCCTTCATCTGAGCGTCTCTGTACCCAGTATGCCAGGCACAGGGCATGCTGTGAGCTGTCTCTCGGAGTGGAGGAATCTGGAAAGGCTCTGGTCACACCGCTGATAAACCTGTAGAACTGAGAAGTCTGCGTGTGGTCAGTCACAGTCGGATTTGTCTTGGCTGAGTGTCCACAGGTCGATTTGAACACACACGGGTACCTCTCTATCCTCCAGGAGACATGCTCCTTTGCCTAGAGAGTCCGAGGCAAGTCTAAGGGTCCTCCAGTGGAAAGACACATATACATTTTGGACCCTTTCCGAGTAGCATTCCCTTCCTTATTGGATCCCCTGGGTAGAACCTTGGAGTGTGTCTGCCCTCTGGAAGTAGGGGCCCAATTTTCTCACTGTTTACAAATACAGTTGGTTATGAAGAACCTATATTGGACACCCAACAGCAGAGTAGGCTCCTGAGATCACTGCAACCTTCTGGAGAACCTGTTTTAGGGTTGTCAGCCGTAGAACTGTCTTGGGGAAACAAACTTCTGGGTTTAGCTGAAGGTCCACAAGTCCCCAGACAATCACAGCAATTGCCCCCAGTATCAGTGCTGCACTGCACTGCACTTTAGGACACTGCTTGGACACTCCACTTCTCCCGGAGTAATTTACAGATATCAGCTACATATTGAGTGTAATTCTACGTGACAGCAATAGCATTTTAAAAGTTTTCTGTCCTTTCCACCCTTAGTACAGTTTCTCATCCACTCAGCTATGCTGGGGCAGCTACCTGTAGGAACCTGCCATAGAAGTAATTTTAATTATTCCTATTCTAATTACACACTCACATTTTCTTCTCTTCCTCCTTTAATACCAAAATTTTACATTGGTCTGTCTTAGAACCCCATGAAGGGCCATATTTCAGGAATTTTTCAGGGGGCAGTGAGTATGTAGCCAGGGGCTGTCATTCTCAGTGGCACTGAAAAAGGAAGGCGAACTTGGAAGAGTCTCTTGGATCAGTTTCCTCATGAGAGCAGCTGTAAGATGGAATCTCACCCTTGAACACCTGGGAAAGTTTCCAGGTTATCTTCTGACCCTTCAACGACCATGCCCCTTCACTTTGAGAATGTCTCTGTGTTTTATATCCACCCCAAACATTTGTTTTTCACAGACCAGGAAATGCTGTTACTCTTGGCTTGGTTAATTGATTTTTCTTCCTTTTGAATAACTACTCTTGAGCCAGTATGACTGTAGCCTCTTTTTCCATTATTAAGGCTTCTGAACTTTACCTTGGCTCATGACTGGACCATATTGCCCATATTTCCTCCTCTGCACAAGCTCATCTGGTCTTACAGTTCAAAGAGGGGGCATACAGAGCCCTTGGGGTTACCAGTCCTTCAGAGTGACTTTTATTTTGACTTAATAAGCAACACACAGAAGAAAATGATAGTAATAAAAAAAAAAAAACCATGAAAAAATAGAAACCCCTCTATCTCCTTCAAGTCTGGAACAAATGAGCCCTCTAAGCACCTGTATCTAGGGAAAAAACAGCCGGTCCCTGCCAAACTTGGGGGAAAGTCCCCACACCCACGCGCCATCACCACCTCAGTTCATTTAAGTCCAGGAGCTTTTTCCTTCCTTTTCCCTGTGGGTTATGTGCCTCAGCTCAGCACTTATGCTCCTCCACTGTTTTCCTCCACTGGAGTTTTCTTGCAGAGCAAGACCAGCTGGCTTTTATTTTTGAGTCTTAAAAATGGTACACATGAACTCTTAGGGAAGCCCTCCAGTCAGGGCTGTGAGTAAGGCAAAAGCCTGGGGAAATATGAATAGATAGTGTTTTATTCTCATGATGGTGATCATCTGGCTTGGCTCCCTCTTTCCTGCAGAGAGCCTCATACCCCAGGGCTGAGCAAGAGGATGCCATCGACCATTTTTCACGCCAACAGTCTGCAGGTGGTGAAGAGGCCACCGCAAGAGTTCTTCCCATGTCAGGGCCTTGCTGTGAAAAACATGTACCTTATTTTCAGCCAGATTTTTGCTTTTAATTTTGAGCCTCTGATAATGCTTATGTTCCTTTGCTGGAGTAGAGAACCTGCCTGTATGTCACACTTCTTCTCATGGGAAGAAAATATCAAAGATGGATTGTAAGAGCATAAAAATGGTCGTACCAATGGTCTCTCTATGGTGCTCTGCTATGGCCAATACAAGATCCCTAAGAAAAGGCACTGAGAGTCAAGGCATCATTTAAAAGCTTCCTGCAAGCAGGAGTCAAGGACATCCTGAGCTGGCAGTCATATCAGGTCATCATATTCAAAAGCCAGTGAGGAACCAATCCTCCACAAATTACCTAATCTGTATTTGAACTCATTTATACTCCTGCTCTCCGTAACATCCTAACATCCTCTAACAATAATTACACTGTCTTTGTGACATGCAAAATGAATTTCCTCTTGTTTGCAGTAAAAATCGCTGCCTGAGCTCACCCCTGTTTCCTTCAGATTAGGTAAAAGAGATCAAGCACCTTAAGTTTATTCATTTCAAAGCAAGATCTTCAGGCTCCCAAGCCAGAGTTCATTTGGTTTTATTTTTGTACCACTCTGCTAAATCCTTTTCCCACATCCGTTTTCAAAATATGGACACGTTCCAGTAACTTGTGCTGTAAACAGAGGTAACACAATCTGTTCACTCCGTGAGATCCCATTTAATACAACATATATCATCTATCTCCCTCCCCGGAGCCTTGTCTTCCCAGGATACTGTATTCTGTTCCAGAAGTGTGATTCCACATACTTTGTTTCTCAATGTAGAACCTTATGTTTTAATTCTAAGTGTGATTTTACCAGGGGTTTTAGGAGGTAGTTGCTTCCCATTAACTTGGCCAAATATATGAGAGACAGTCACATCTGCAGAGCTGTGTAGCCCTCCTAACCATATTTTGGCATTGTAAGACATCCATGAACATCAGAAAACATTTGGATGTTGAGCAGGTCATGTGGCAGCCTAGCACTGGAAGCTCACATAGTCTGAATTTCTAGGACACTTTCATCTCATCAGCAAAGCATCTGAAGTATTTACACAGGACACAAAAACATTAGCTGCTTTATCTTCTACTCTCACACATGCTGTGCAGCTAAAGAGAGTCCTTTGGTCTTTTGTGGCTTTCTGAGAAAAACCTGTCAGAGAAGCCTGTAACAGTGGAGAGAGCGCTGTGCAGCATGGAATGTTCACCTCCTGTAGAATGGGTCCTGACATCTGCAAACAGAAACTTCTTAGCACCAGGGAAAATTATCAATGGCACAAAAAAAAAAAAAAATCAAGCTTAAACCCCTGTTTTCTCTATGTGGCCTCAATTGCACCTCAAGGCAGAACTTCCTAATATTTAGCTGGCTCTCCATCTTGGGAACCCAGACCTCTCCCAGCCCTCCTTGTGACATAGGAGGTCCCACCCCTTCTTGGGAATTTTAAAGTCCATTTATAGCTCCATATAGCATGCTGTATGTGCTAGCATAGTGAGAATGGGGGTACCTCCAGAGCCGGAGGGGTCTCTTTGCAGTGCTAAAGGCAAGAACACAGCAAGCAGTGATTATCCATAATTGGAGGTGTTCAGGATTTGCCTGAGCCTGGTCCTGAGCAACCCAGTCTAGTTTGAGAGTTACCCTGCTGGGAGCAGAGGGATGAAGTAGAGATCCCAGAGGTCCCTTCCCACCTGAATCTTCCTGTGATGCTGTGACTAACAAGCAAGCGGGTTTATTTGATTTTGTGGTGTTAGTGAGGCAGTAGAAGATATCTTACAGAAGGATGCAGGCTGCTACCTGCCATGAGGTGCCAAGTGGAGAGGAAAATGAAAAAACAGCTCAGTTGCCACCACATTCTGAATTGCAGTCTGGCACACAATTGTGTTAATCCAGCACAAATTTGCAGAGTAGTGTTGCAGAGAGGGGCAATCCCATCTTCCCTTTCATCTCTCCTGCTGCCTCTCTTTTGTCAACACTGATGAGCAGTAGAGAATTGATCCAGCTGAAAACTAAACTATAAAGGAATAAATCCATTTTGATTTACAATGAGCCCTTTCAGTTTAAAAATTCACCATCTCCCTCCCTAGCAATTTTTTGTTCAAAGCAAAGTGGCTGGGGATCACCAAATCAGAGACTTTATTCTCTTCAGGACTGTTCTGGAGCACTGCTGTGCCATCATCTACAGCAACCTTCCCAGTGATTGTATTCTTCTGTAAACGATTTTTCATATCATCACTGCTCCTTTAGTTACCCTCTACTTTCCCACTAAGAAAGAAACAACATATTCTCTATTTAGTAAGTAAGCTTGCAGCTTCCAGAGCTCCAGTGTACCTTGAGATATGGGCTCCTGTTATCCTGCCATGATGCACCATGAAAACACAGCACGTGGATCAGACCCACTTTTCCACAGTTCCTGGGGACACAGGCAAATAAGCGTAGAGCCAGATCCCTATGTGCTCTGAGCAATGCTCATCCCTCAGCACCTGAAACATGACCAGGGTGCCTCTTCTCTGTTGGAGAAAACCAGGCTACTGCCCAGAGTAAAACACAGAGAGGATTTGAGCCCCATGAGCAGAAGGCACATCCTTCTGTGGCAGTTTTTCTCTGAAGGGATACTGTATTGTCAGTTGACTGCAACAGCAGCACTAAGGATATGAGCCTGGAGTATGTGGATTGGCCTTTCTCTCTTTTATGGCACTTTCAGAGGTCTTGTTTGTTGGACGTTTCTGCCAATGCTCACCTGCTTTTTGGGCTATCCCTGGTGTCCAGCACTAGTCTGTCATCCAGCTCTCCTGTGGGTGCTGGAGCTTCCAGTCCACTGGGTCCAAAGGACCCTGCAGATGGTCAGACCCTTTCTCTCCAGGTACCCTGGGAGAAACACATTTTGGGAGTCCTACTCTCAGACCGAGGTTCAGCTCCTATCAGAGTACTCCTCAGCTCGTACCTGAGTTAAGGGAATCTTTCAGGACCACTCAGCTGCTGCCCCAGCCTCTCAGCAACACGTGGCACGTTGGGTCAGTGCCTGACTCCTTCACCTCAGTTTCAGGGTCACTGTAAGTGAGAGCAAAGCTGGCATGTGTCTCCCATCCCTCCTTGCTCTTGAGAAAACCCACTGTATCCCTGGGATACTTGGGAGGCTATTGCATATTTTTGCTTTGGATTAGAAGCATGAATGCTGCAATGAGAAGGGAGTCGAAATGTAACCTAGTTTGCTGCATGGATTTTTGTATTTAATCCACTCTACCCTCTGTGTTGCAGGTTGTGGCATCAAAGATATCACTTAACTAGATATTGGCTAAGGTACTGATAACCGTCTCCACAGGTAGCTGTGGATGGCCAGTGAGGATTCTGTCAGTGTCCCATCTCCCCTTGAGGAAGAATCTGGAGATCTTTTGAAAGAGAATAGTTACACAGTTCTCCACAGCAAATGCTGGCCAATTACAAGATGCCAGCTGCCAAATATGCCCATGAATGCTGCATATTTTCTTCAGTAATTAAATCACTGGGTTTTTTGTTACGTTTTGGGATTTTTTTTAGCAGAAATGTAGCCCACAGCTTTAGCCAGATCCCCCCACTGTTTTTTCTGACTTTCTAATTCGGGTTTTTCTGGGATATTCAGCTGAGGATTTTCATACAAAGGATGCTCACCTTCTAGCCTTGTAAAGAAAGAGGCTGTAGATTTGTCCAAAGACTCCATAAAGCTATGTTTTCTTAAAGGTGTTCTCATGGGATTCTGGGAAGGAGAGCACTGCTAGACTCTCCTCAGTGCCATATCAGAGACCTGTGGTGACTCAGGCACTGCCCATTCAGCAACCCCCCTAAAAAGGACCTTTTCAAGACAGCCTCCTAATCAGGCAGCCAGTCACTCTGCCTCCTCCTTAGCACTTCTGCAGGGGCACATTTTGTTTTTGCCCAGATCTACTGAGAGATGGGAACTTTCTCTTTTCCAGTCCTCTTCTCCTCACTGTTTGTTGGGACCTGTCATGTCAGATGAATCGGTCTCTTCTCCAAGACCACTCTCTGATGTGTGGTGTACCCAGCCCCTGGGGAGATAGCGTGCTGCTTCCAGGCATCACGAAGCATGTTTGGTACCCACCCTGGACTTAATTTCATATACACAATGCACTTGGTAGAAACTATCACGGCCCTTTGTGTGGGAAGGGTGGCTTGCATCTCTCTACCTCAGGGGTGCCTATTTTGATGCATTTCCCCATTGTGCACCTCACAGAAAGCCTGCCATGCTGTGGGCACCAGCTCTGTCTGCCTCAGGGTTCTGCTGCTTGGCCTCTCTGCAGCAACAAGGTGTTGACTTGGGAACCACTGCATCTGTCCCGAGTGCCCAGAGAAGGGCAGCTCCACTACTTCCTCTCTGCAGCTGAGCTTAGATTTCTTTTAGATCCCTGATCTTCCCAGTCAGTGCCAGAAGTCTTGCAGTTAATCCCAGTCTGATCCCTGAAAACCCTGTAGCCTGTGCAGGCACCTGTTGGGTACCAACCTGCCCAGCAGCTCTTGCTCACACCACATCCTTGCCAGACCTTCCCTTCTGTTTTCTCAGGTGTGGCTGCTTTTTGTTTACAGTTCCTTGCCATGAAGTTATTAGTTATCTCCCATTAGTAAGGAACTTGGTTTTGCCTGCTATGTTTGCTTTAGCACTGGACAAACAGCAATCAGGATGTTTTACATGAGGTCCTTCTGGCAAGAGCTCTGGACTCAGGAACACCCAGACAAGCTGATAACCCAGTCTTCAAGTCATGGCGTGGTTTCCTAGATCAGCTAAAGTCTGCAAATAAATTCCAGAGCACCTGAGAAAGTCAGCATAAAGTGGAAGATTGTGTCTACTTTCAGACTTGATGGCGCAAGGACCAAAACATGGTAGTGGAATCACTCAGAGAAAAACATGGTATTACAGAAATCTGGAAATGCAATGGAAAATTCCTTCAGCAAGACTAACTCAATGATACTGCACAACAGTGTTTTCTATTCCTATTTTTCTTGGTGAGTGTAGTTTGCATCCAAAAGACGTGCCAAGAGAGACAAGAAGAGCAATGTATTAAGGCTGTGCACAAGATGACTGCTGTGGTTAAGCCTGGAACCTGGCTGAAGCTACTAATGCCTAACATGGACAAAAGAGCATTTAGTGAGCTGGGCTTCCAAATCCCTGCCCTTGGCTACTCCTGTTGCAGCCTGCCCCTCATTCCCCATGGCTCTGCCAGGGTCCCACAAATCCCTGTCAGCCTCTCTGCCCAGGGGACCCACGTGGGCAGTTCTGAGAAGATGTCCCTGTGCTGATCTTTCTTGGGTCACTGTTATCTCTGTGGTGGGGTCCTGTTCTGGGAGATGACGAAAATGCCATTCGAGGGAGTCAGCATTTAAAATGGGTCGTTAGAGAGAAACGTCACAGTGTCTTTGCTAAAGATAGCCTGGTGCTGAGTAAAACAGTGCCTCTAAAACCTTCCTTTTACAATATGCTCACTCAGCATAATAACCCCTCGGCCCCAAACACCCCGCCACCAGTGCCAGTGCCAGGCAGGTCCTGTCATTTTCCTGGGCTCTCCATCAGCCTCTTGTGACCCCCTCTTGGGAAGCCGTAGAAGGATGGGACTACGTCCTCTGCTTTGCTGGTTCTTACAAGGCTCAAGCATTTCCTGGAGCATGGATTCCATTAAAAGTGGTTTTGAGGGCTTGAGTGGAATAGTGCCAGGGTTCCAAGGCTACAAGTGCAGAGAGAGTTGAGATGGAGGGGGAGAGCAGTGAGCTCGGTGTGTCCCTCAAGTGAAGCCAGGAGAGGGGGAGCAGATGATGCTGGACTGCAGAAATGTATGTCTCCCCGCCACGGTTCCAACTCCCTTCTCTCTCTCTCACCTTCACCCACACACTCACACCATTCTTGCACTGCTGATTCAAGGGAAAGAAGAGGTTGATGCTTTCTGCTTGAACTGGTCACCACAAACCGTTTTTCTTGAACAGTAGGAAAAAAACACCTCCTGACAACTGTCAGAAGTTCTCCCCTATCTTCTCTGCTCTCTTTCTCTCTCATGCAATCCCATGGACTGTGTTACACAAGAGGGCATGTGGGACCACAACAAAGCAGTCCTTTGGGGACATGGAAGCAACATGAAGTTGCACCTGTACACCAGTCCCACTCCTCAGAACCATGTGTGATGAAAGAGATGAGAGCTGTCACTACAACAGGGGTCTGCTGAAGTGAGGCATAGCACTGGCTCTCGTTTATTCTCCACCTTCACCACCCCGCTGAGAAAAACTAGAGACGAAGCAAGGATCCTTCCACAGTCAAGAAGTGGCCACTATGAGTCACCTCCCTTCCCTCAGCCCTAGGAAAAGCCCCAATGCTTGGGGGATGAGCCACCGAGGGGCTTGGGTGTGTGACACCTGTCATGAAGGGCTGATTAAGTCCGAAAGAGTCAGAGCAGTGGGCTGCTGGAAAGTGTGAACCACAACAGTGGGGGTTCTCTGAGACAAAATGGGCACATGGATGGAAATGTATTGCCATATGCAAAGGCCAGCAGCTTAATGGGAGCTAGGTTGAGCCCCCTCTGTGCATGAGCTTGAGTGGGTTTTCCCAGAACTGCTGGAGGAAAAGGGTTCCTTCCTCACACCCCATGTAGTGCCACAGTATTCAGCCCCTCTTTTCAGTTCTGATCTCTTCTTCTGGATTCTCCTCTTTGTCTCCTTGGACCACCTGGGCTTTGTCCCATATTGGCCCCGGACTCTAGATTGATGAGTCACATGTGCCCTGGTTGGAGCTCACCCTTTCCTCATGCTGCCTGTGAACTGGCCAATGAGAAAAAGCCAAGAAATTAGCACATTTGGAGGATTAAAGAAGGCAAGAAAAAGAAAATGAAGGGAAAAAAAAAAACACAAAAAGAAAGAACAGCAGAAATAAAGAACAGCAGAAATAAAGACAAACATGTTCTCAAAAGCCCTGAAACAATTAGAGGGAAGCTGTAAGAGACGGAAAGATCAAACCAAAAAAGGTAAGAGATGAAAGAAAAACATGAAGGGTACTTGCTGGGAAGTGTCTTCTACACTTTTTCCGCTGGCTATATAGAAGCGAAATTTGTAAGAAAAACAACAGCGACTCAAAGAATTTCCACTAAAAGATGCTTACAGCTGTGTCTCTGGTCCCTCCCTCCTCTGCCCTCACGTGACTCAGGCTTATACTGGTTTCTTGGTCATGACGCATCTTCTTAGTGATATGAGGAAATTTGCTGCCCACCTGCAATATAAGGGCATTTAGGGAAATGCTTTGATCAGAGAGAGAGAGACCGCATGAGAGCAAGCACGTCCCACTGACCCCTCTTTGCTCACCCACCCACTTCTAGCACCTTCTTTGCCCATGCCTCATTTTTGCTGATCTCTTCAAGCTTTGGACCTTGTCAAGTGCGGACCCAAGTAGGAGGCAGCCCCTCGCCTTTCCTGGATGCCACCATGAGGCCGGTGTCCCTGGTGCTGTTCCTCACCTTTGCCCTGCTGCCTTTCAGTGGTAAGAGGGGCTGAACCTATTGGGGAGGGCAGAGCAGCTCAAGCACGCTGAGACTGGGTGTTACTTGGTCCCTGGCAAGGCTGGAAGGGAGAGTTTGTGCCCTTCCGGTCCACCAAAGATGGCCAGATAATGTGGCATCCGCACTCTTTGCTCAACTCTTTATCTTGTTGCAGCTGGTCACATCCTAGCAGGATTAGCAGAGGGGGAAAGCAGGGAGCAGAAAATGTGGGTCAGAGAGGGGAGTTCAGCTGTGCTGCCCTGCCACTTGAGCCCCAGAACAAGAAAGAGCTTGAAGCAGCTGCCTGACAAGATATCTGTGCTGTGGAAGAGGCATGGGGGAAGGTATGTCAGAGTCAAAAGAAATTTCAGTCCTTCTGGGGGGACTGGGGAGGGTGGGAGACACTTTGAGCCCCTTTTTTCTTTCCCCATCTTCCCTCCTTCCTGCCCCCTCCCTTGATCTAATGTTTGCCTCTGGGATGAGCCACTCACTTATCCCACTTCCAGTGTCCACCAGGAGTCACATGGGGTACTGGAGGTGGGCGACTCGGGCCTCCGGAAGACAGCACTGCTCATGAAGCCCCGGGTGTCGCTCCAGGACTCTGCCTTACGCAATGGCAATTTCTCCCTGCGGATTGACCCCGTACGGAGCGAGGATGCTGGGCTCTATGAGGCACGGGTGAAATACAACTTGGAGATCTACAGCTGCCACGTGGAGCTGGGGGTAATTACAGGTAGGAGAGGATAGAAAACCTGGACAGTGTTGATTTTAGGACTGGGGAGGTTGTAAAGGTGGGATGGGGTGGGGATGCTGTGTTTGGCTGGGCAGGTTAGAGTACAGGCAGCATCCTCCTGAAAGTGGAGAGCTTCCTGCTGTCTGCTCTCAACTCTGGAGGGACGCCTGCCTGTGGGACAAGGCTAGGACAGGGCGACACAAAGGGTTAGGTTGGTAGTTCCCCTGTGATCTTAGCTCACCCCCCACCCCAACATTTTGGGTTTTTTGCAGTAACCCTCAGTCCACCCAGTCCTGTGGTAGAAAATGAGCTGCTCTTGATGAGCTGCAACTCCAGCTACCGGGCCAGCCTTGTGGAGACATGTTGGTTCCATGATGGACACGTGGGCCCCACCTCCAGGACCTTCTGCTCCTTGCCTGGGGCTCTCTCCATCCTGCGGCCAGCCATGAGTGATGCGGGCTCCTGGCGCTGCCAGCTTCGATACTCTGATAATGAGATCATTTCTGCCACGTACAACCTGCAAATTCTAGGTGACCTCAACCTCTGTGTTGATATTCCAGCATCCCCAAGTTAATCCCTTTGACGTGACTGACTAACCCCAGTAGCTCCAGCTTCCCAGCTCCCACCCTGTCCTCACTTCCCAGGTCAGTCATCTCCCACCTTTCCAGCCACCACCATACATTGTGCTGTTTCTCTGGCTCAGGTTTTGATGGCCCAACCAACCCTGTGGTCTATGCTGCAGCTGGCTCTGCAGCCCATCTACCGTGCAGCCTGAGCTACCTTCCCAGTTCCTTTCAGATGAATATGGTGACAGCCCACTGGAGCCACCTTGCAGGAGGACACTTGCAAGACTGGGACATCTCCCCGAATCTGAGTAGCAGAAGCTTTCCCCTGCATCTCCCTGTGGTGGGGCCGGGTGATGCAGGGCAGTACCGCTGTGCTGTCTCTGTGGGCCACAAAACAATCAGCAGGGAGGTGACCTTGGCAGTGGTTACAGGTGAGAGGAGAGACAGGGAGGTGCGTTACCTACCCCTCTAGGGTCCCTCAGTGCTTACAGATAAACCTCCCCACATGTCAGTGCAGCTCCTGATCATGGGTTCCCACCTCGGGGTGGGAAACAAGGTCTCTGTTGAGGGCATTGCACTGCACTGGAGTCTGCTGAAATTGATTTTCCATGGTGACCTGATTATTCCTCTTAAAACTGAGGAAGACAAAATAAATTAGAGGAAGTAATAAAGAAGGGATGAAATAGAGGAAGGATGGATGAGGAAGAGATGTGGACCTGTCTGTAGTCTTTTCTGAGGGTTTTATTTTCTTCCTTTGCTGCAGTGACTCCAAGCATCCAAGGACCAGTTTCTGAGGGGAGTCGTTTGCTGCTCATCTGCAGCCTCACACATTCCCAGGGACATGAACGTTTCCAGTGGAAGCACCTTGGCTCAGTCCCCACTAATGGCAAGCTGGCTGTGGCCACCCCCCAAAACCTGGAGGGCCGCAGTGCCCAAATGGGACCTACCTTGGAAATACCTAAAGTGTCACAAAAGGATACGGGCACATGGGAATGCCGTGTATATGGCCCAGAAGGCCAACTGGGAGCAGTAGAGTATGAGCTGCAGATCACAGGTACTGTCTCCCATGTATTTGTAACCAACCTTTTCTTGCCCTATTCAGTTCCCTGGTGCCTTTCCTCTTTCACCTTCACCCTGTCCTTCTGCACTTGGATCCCATCTTCTTGTCATCCTGTCTTAGCTCTCACCAGTCCCTTATGTTGCTCCTTCCAGTTCCCTGCACTCTTTCCCATTTTGCCCGTTTTTGTGCAGTCCCAGCCTTGCCCCAGTGCAAAACCAACGTTCCCTTCCTTCCTAACTGTGGTCCCTCCTCACAGGTGCCCAGGTCTCCAGCCCTCCTGCTATCTTCAGTGGGCAGGTTACTTTTGGGCTCACACTCACCCTCTTCCTTCTGCTTGCTGTCTGTGTTCTGGCTCTGGCCCTACAGAAAAGGGTAAGTGTCCATCACCCCATTTCTGTTATTTTTCCTGTACATCAACCCTTATTTCACAGCTCTGGCTGACCATGGCATTTGTCTGGAGGCAGGTTGGGCACCTATGGGGATGAAACCTCCTAAGAGACAGTCACACACCCTTGAAAAGCTTCATGTTTATTGTCCCAGAGATTAAGCCACATTGTACTAGAGAAGGGTTAATTTCCAGGCTTTTGTAGATGTCGTCTCTCTTATTCCTTATCTGGATGCTTTAATGTAACAGTCTCCTGTTCTATATAAATTCCTACTGGTGCCCAGACACAGATCTCAATGCATGGCTCTTGTAGCTGGCTCAGCCCTCAGCCTCTGCTTCTGGCAACTTACTGATCTTTGTTTGTTCAGCTGTCTTGTCTTCTGAAAACTCCACCTTACCTTTATGATCCCAAAGACCAGGCCAGGCCTGCTGGTTCCCAAGCATGCCCCCAGAAAAAAAGCCGTGCAAACAAGTCAGACCACCTCTCTGCGGTTTTCATACTGTTGCTCTGCAAATTAATTACATGGCAAATTCATCCTTCAAGGTTTCCTTTTGCTGACAAGAGACACCTTTCGAGTGTAGCTGTGATGTAGTTGCCTTCTACTTAACTTCTTGGAAAGGGTCCACAGTGAAAATCCCCTTCTAGTGCAGAAGGGGCTGGGGGATTGGAGCAATCTAAGTTCATAAGAGCTTGTCCCAGTGAAAGAGCTGGGTCGGCCTTGGAACTGCCTTGAGCTGAAGACAAGGGATGCGTTAGCATTGATGAAAAGTCTGAGCAAGTCCCAGTGGCTGGAGACTGAAGACAAGCATCATCGAAACAAAATCAAGGTCAGAATTTTTAAAAAACCACTGTGGGTACCACTAGAGCAGCTTGCGACAGGTTCTTCATCATCCATCCTTAATCATCACTGATGGGAAAGGATAACCTGAGGCAGAAATCTACAGTTTCTGGGTGACTCTCTGGACGGTGCAAGTCCAGGACAAGATGATCAGAACCACCCTTTTTGGCCAAAAACCTTGGGAGAAATCCCTTGGCAGTGTAACTCTAAGGCCTCAGATATCAGGAAATAGGACCCGTGGATGTCCAGCTGTTAGTTAAACTCTCATGCAGCCAGGATATTTACCACCCCAAAACATTTGCATGTGCCCTCATGGCTGTGCTTTGCTGTGTTGCAGCACAGGTCCTCCATCCACAGGTGGTCCTCAAACAGCTCTGGTAAATCATGCCCAGAGCTCCCTTCCAACACCAACATCCAGTGATTCTGTGATTCATACCCTTCTCAGCACAGACTGCCCGCTGGGCTCATCCTCCGTCAGAGTGCAGATGAGGTGCCTCAAGCAAAGATAGCAGCTCTTCTCTGGTTCTCTCCCTCTCTCTGCTGGCATCCTCTGAGATTACATTTGCTCTCCTTGCATTAGCTGGACACTGGACGCTCACCGCAGTGTATCGTGCGCACTTGATGGGCTGTTGCCTACACATTAGGAATTCCTATTCCCATGCCCTGAGCCTATCAGTGTGCCATTGGTACTGTTGCATTTCATTCATCCTGTCACTCAGTTTAGTGCTCTGTTCTCCTAAAATATCTGGATCTTGTGTGACATTTTCATCCTCTTTCTTCCAAATCAGGCTCCTCAGCTTTATCAGCTACCTAACTCATTAGCACTTTCACACTCTCTGTGCCAATAATGACTGATCTTTGAAGACTTGAGCTTATCATTTCCCTACAGCCTGACAGAAACCTGCCAGCAAAATCCCAGTCCCTTCTTCTTAGCTGGGATTACACCTACCATGCTATTCTCCAACTCGTCTCATCCTTGCTGAACTGATTGTGTGTTGCCCTATACTTCTACACTGTCAGAAGCCCTGAGATGTACATCTTTTCCATTGTCTAGAAAGCCACTTCTGAAAGTGGTTCTGTCTTTAATTTGTTCTTATCTCATTTTGCACAACCCTTCATGCCTTTACTACTTCTTTCTGAAAAGGTGTTGTAAAATCTGGCATACCATCAAACCTGACATTGGCCTGGCCATTGCCCAGGTCACTCTTTGCTCTCCCTTAAGCATGTCCTGTCTTTGTTATTCCTTATGCCCATGACATCTCAGAGGATTGTGTTGGGACAGCATTCCCCAGAAGAAACTGCAGGTCTCAGACAGTGGCTTCTTCCCTGGCTCTAGGAGGGAATAGGAGCCTTATGGTTGCAAGCAGTAGGACCATATCTTCCATGACAAGGAGGAGCCCAGTCTACTATGCCTCCCGTACCTGATGCCCAATGTTGCCTCCCTTTTTCTCTTTCAGGCACAGACTCCTGCCTTCCCAGCACTGGAAGGGATGTTTGCAGTCCCTGGGCCGTGGAAGTCAATGAACGAAAACCAGAAAGGGAAGATCCAACAAACTGAGTGCTGACAGGAGCAGGGGCACCAGGGCTAGTCTGTGTGGGAGGATGAAAATCTGTGTGCCATGCTGCAGAGAGATGGGCACCATGCAGACCTGTCAGGGGAGCCTAGGGATGGCATGAACAATGCAGAAGGCCTTGGGAGCTCTGTACCTGCAGAGGGGCTGGGAGCTGCCTACCAGGGCAAGGCAAGCCTCACTGCTGCAGTAAGGTGGCCAGCAGCACAGATGCTTTGGAGCTATTGGGAGTATTTGAGCCAGTAGCTATTGCCTGCTTCAGTGCCATATCTCTGCCCACTCTTCACCCCTCCTTCATGTCTCCTCTCACAACCTTTCTCTGGTTTAACACCAGGATGCAGGAGATGGCTGGAGTCTATCTTTCCTGCAGCCTGATGGTGTTTTCTGCCCCCCTTGCTCGCTTTCTTCTCCCTCTGCCCGAACTGCCCTGATCACTGCCCTGTTGCACATTTTGAGCATTTTAACTTATTAGAAACTCATTTTAGAACTGAAAATAAATCTATGTGACAAAAAAACCTGGTGGTCCCTGTGTGTGCTTATGGAGGCTTGTGCCTATTTGACAGTGCCAGGTGTATGTCTGCCTGTGTGAAGCCATTTCTGAGGCCTTTGCTGCCTTCTCTTTCTCTTTCAGTTCTGTTTTACTGAAGTTGCCTGTTCACTTCTGACATTTTCACAGCAGGGAAGGGGAAATGAAATGCCACTAGAGAAGAAAGAATCACAGGTTCAGTCTCTCCCTTTTGCTGTGTTTCAGAGTCTTTTTTTCTTTCTTTTTCTCCCATCTGGCTGTCCCTGTTCATTCATTCATTTAGTCCCTTAGTTCTCACATTTTCCTGAAAGATCTACAACTCATGTTAGGGGTCTCTGTCAGACTCCTCCTGCTAAGGATGTATTTAGTAATATGTGTGAGTCTGCCAGGTCCCATCTCTCAAGACCTTTAATGTGTTTAGCTTTCATGTAGTCGGAGAATGCTCTTTACCTCCTCTCTGAAAAGCCATGGAGGACTGTGGTACTGCTCTTGAACAGCCATTACATGCCACCCTAGAAGAAAGCCTCACTAATAAAGAGAGCCACACACGTGGTGTCTCTCATATGGGCCCCAGGCTGTGGCTGCTTAAGGAGGCAGCGGAACAAAAATTAAGCTCTTGATATTTAAAATGAAAGACTCTCTTGACTTGGGTAAGAGGGATCAGTAGCATGCCAGATTTTGATTATTTCACCAGGAACATGAAGAGACCTTACTGTGTAGCTCTCACTTTCCCTTCCCAAGAGGGAAGCTGAATTCACAGCTAGCGAAATGCACTTTGAGGTCTCCTCAGACTGCAGGTGGTGGAGCAGCACCCATGCTCTGAAGAGCATGTCTGGACTCCACAGCTCTTTAGCGAAACAGTTAGCCATGTATTTTACTGAAAATAACACCCATTTCTCCACTGAGTCCTAGAGAAATGCAGCAGAGCTGCGAGGTAGACCTGTCTGCTTCAACCATCCCATGCAATTTCAGTCAGAACCAACAAAATGCAGGACATTCCAGCCTGGTACCAGCATTTTCCTAGGCAATTGACAATACTGCAGGTTTTTTTCAGGTGGGAGTAATCTGTAGTTCAATCCCCTCTCTCTGCCAGATGTTTTGGAGATAGAGAAAAGGTGGGTGAGTCCCAGTGGGGCTAAGAGGGTGTCCAATATTCATCAGGACCACATCATATTCTCTCAGTGCTATTCTCGCAGCAGTTTGCTCTTTCTTCTCATACACAATGGGATGCTCTCTCCTCCTGTGTGTAATACTTTTAGCATTGCCTTTTACCAGCCTGGATGTTCTCATTGCTCAGATGTGTGCCTGGTCTCTCTTTAAACCTTCCTGTTTCCTTGTACTCTCTGGTTTCCTCTGGGAATCAATCCTCGGGTCTTCTTATTCACTGTGTGAAAGTGGTTCCTCTATTGATTTTGAATTCAAAGCTTTCTGGTTTCATCACCTGGTTTCTTTTCTTCTGTCACAAAGACTAGAAGAAGAGGGACTCCTAGATCTATCATATCTTAGATGGTCATTATTTTACCAACTTTTATCACATCTCTTTTTTTGTTATTTCCCCATCCCCTCCTGACTTATTGCCTTTCAGGTACAAATCCCAGTTTTTGGGACTTTCTCCCTGACAGTTTGCACAGGCACATCTCTATGCATGGCCAATTCTCCTCAAGCCCTTTGCTCTGGAAGAGGAGGCAGCAGCCCGGCAGGGGAGCAGTGCTGGTTTACGTGGAGACACAGTGCCTTTCTCTGCATTACTTCAATCTGCCCCTTCATGGCTCCTGGCATTTTGTCTGGCTGCTCTGAGAGAAGTTCCCCACTGAACAACACTGAGCTTGTGCCCAGCTGTGCCTGTCGTGATGGCCAGGGCTCTTGCCTGACCTGGTGCAGTGTGCAGTTACAGTGAGAAAAAGCCTCCTCAGCTGGACAGGGAAGAGAATGTAACAAAAGCCTTGGGAGTCAAGATGAGGGCAGGGAGAGATCATTCACTGATTACCATCATGGGTAAAACAGACTTGACTTGGGGAAATTAATTGAATTTATTACCAATCAAATCAAAGTAGGATATTGAGAAAGTAAACCCAACTCTTAAAAGAAGTCCCTCCCACCACTCTGTTCTTCCAAGGCTTGACTTCACTCGCAGTTTTCTCCACCTCCTCCCACGGCAGCACATAGGGGCAAGGAATGGCGGTTGTCAGTTCATCACAGATTGTCTCTGCTGCTCCTTTCCTCCTCATGGGGAGGACTCCTCACACTCTTCCTCTGCTCCAGCATGGGGTCCCTCCCACAGGAGACAGTTCTCCACGAACTTCTTCAAGGTAAGTCCATCCCACAGGCTGGAGTTCTTCATGAACTGCTCCAGTGTGGGTCCCTTCCACAAGGTGCAGTCCTTCAGGAACAGACAGTTCCAGTGTGGGTCCCCTTCAGGGTCACAAGTGCCATCAGCAAACCTGCTCCAGCATGGGCTTCTTTCTCCATGGGTCCACAGGTCCTGCCAGGAGCCTGCTCCAGTGTGGGCTTCCCATGGGATCAGAGCCTTCTTTCAGGCATCCACCTGCTCTGTTGTGGGGTAATCCACAGGCTGCTCCACCATGGACCTCCATGGGCTGCAGGGGAAACAGCGCCTGCCTCGCCAGGGTCTTTTCCACTGGCTGCAGGGGAATCTCTGCTCTGACACCTGGAGTACCTCCTATCCCTCCTTTTGCACTGACCTTGGTGTCTGTAGGGCTGTTTCTCTCACATATTCTCACTCCTTTCTCTGGCTGCAGTTGCTCATTTTTTTTCCACTCCTCTTAACCATGTCATCCCAGAGGTGCTACCACTGCTGCTAAGGGGCTTGTCCTTGGCTAGCAGCGGGTCCATCTTGGAGCTGGCTGCCACTGGCTCTGTCAGACACAGGGGAAACTTCTGGCAGCTTCTCACAGAAGCCAACCCTGTTGCTCCCCTGCATCCTAAACCTTGCCACGCAAACCCAATACACAGAGGCTGAAAACTTTGAAAAAACACAGGAAATCCAGTGGATTCCCTTTTGGCAGAGAGGAGAGCTTAAGGAGTGCAAAGAAAGTGTTATATATGCAAATTCCTTTGCATATGACTCCTCCAAAAGGAATAGGAAGACAATCTTTAATCCCAAATTAATCTTTTTTTTGGTAAGAAAGATCAGCACCATCAGAAAAAAACTCATAACTAGGTCCAGATGTTCTGCATCCAGAACTTCTCAGTAATTTACAGTGAGAGGCTAAGTGCTAGAGAATAGCGTAACCTGACAAAGGAGCAACTATAAACACATCTATTGTGGTCTTGGTATGTTCTGTACAGCCCTTTAAAACCAGATCTTGAATTATGTAGGATACTAAGGCACAATTGAGTTTTATACTTGCTTGGCAAATTTGCAGGAAAAATTTCAGCACCAATCCTGCACAAAACCCCCAGCGACTCACTACTCTGCTTGTATTTCTTCAGCACTTTTACGAACTAATCCAAAATATCTAGGGTTCTCAATTTTGCCTTCTAAAGGTTCCCTCAAACCAAGCTCCTTACAGGAATGCTGTTGTTGCAGGTACTGCATCTTGTGCCACCCACTGAGGTTCAAAGCATCTGGGACAGTCTTTTCATAGTTGTGGATTCCATCGTGCTCAAGAGCTTCTCTCCTTGTTTTCCATCTTGCTGGCCTGCCAGTTCAATGCGACTCCCTCCAGAAGCTGTCATATGGTGCAGTTGGAAAGGGATGCCACTCCCACCTGAACAGATGGGTTTCAGAGGGACTTATGGAAAGAGGACATGAGTGCCTTCCAGGAACACTGGCAGGAGGTGACACACAAGGACAGCTTCTGGAAGGAATTGTTAATTCTCATTCTCATTGAGATTTCTAATGTTCCTCTTCTTTTACAGGCACTGGGTGTCTTCCTCTCTTGTCACCAGGTCAGCATCCCCCTTTTTGCATGGAAAATGACACAGGTTTTGGACCAACGAGAAGGCATCAGGAAACTTCCTGACAAGCTCTGGGGGCTGTCAGGAGCTCAGCTAGGACCCTCCACTCGGGCACTCCCTAGCCCTTGAAAATCCTAAATCAGATATTAGGAAGAAACTCTTTACTGTGAGGGTGGTGAGGCACTGGAAGAGGTTGCCCAGAAAAGCTGTGGATGCCTGGTCCCTGGAAGTACTGAAGGCCAGGTTGAACGGGGCTTGGAGCAACCTGGTCTAGTGGAAGGTGCCCCTGTGCATGGAAGAGGGCTTGGAACTAGATGATCTTTAGGGTTCCTCCCAACCCAAACCATTCTGTGGTTGTATGAAATCGCACTCCCGCAGCGCTCTGAAGGGGCACCTATGCTCGGAGATGAGGGCACGGCAGGGGCCGGAGGCTGCAGCTGCTGCTCCTTCACTCCCTCCTGGCACAGAGCTCCTCTCCTTGTCCCGAGCCGATGCCGCCATCTACTGTCCTCCTGTGCCGGGATTCTCCCGCCCACACGCGCCGCGCGTCGGGTACATCCACCTCTGGTGCCTATTGGGCTGCACACTCCGTGACTCAGCTCCCCAGGGACCTCTTGGCACGCCCAGATCCTTCCCTCCCTTTGCTTTCAGCTGAGAAAGCTAAAGCAAAATTTCTCACAGTTACTGCAAGCTGATGGCGTGTGCCATTGAGTTACAATCTGCTTTAACGCTCTCAGCCCCAAGCTGCTTCCAGTGTGATATTCCAGACCCTCTGTGCTGATAAAACACCTCCAGCTGTGCATCTAAACAAATATTGTCACCAGCTTCTCCCCCTTCCTTTTGCCAAGGTCATTAATAGTGAGATAGATACAATTCCTTAAACACTCCCCCAGCTACCTTTCTCCTGCCTGTTGCGTTTCTGACACATCCTTAACGTCAGATTGGTTTTGTTTAGGTTGGCTTTAGCCCCTGTCACTTTCGGTGACACATTTTTGCAGTTGGTGGTTCCTGGACCGTTCCTCTCTCCAGTGCCCTCTGAGTAGTCCCTGACTTCCCAGCACACCTGGCTAGTTTTGCTCCATCAGGCTTCACACCTCCTGCCTTAATACAGGAGACCCCTTGCTCATAAAGAACATCTCCGCAGGTTTCCCGATTTTCCGCTGTGATCAGCAAGTGAACCTTCATGGTATCTGCTTGGAGAGTCCTTTCTTCCCAGTCAGGCTTCTGCAGAGAAACTCCTAGTGCCTGCAGAGAGGTATCTCCCTCTGGCACAACCTAGGAGCCTTCCTCCCTTCCAAGCAGCATAGCTGTGCTGGGGCAAATCACCAGCCCCCCTTACCAGAGGGCTGGTTGTTTCTAGCTCCCCACATCTAGTGTCAGAAATGCCTCTTGACAAGCTCACCAGGTGTCAGCTATTCTGTTACAAAGGGAACGCTCCTGGCCTTTGAAGCTGCTGACAGTCAGGTGTCAGAAGACATGTTTTTTATGCTATGTTCAACACTTGTTCTTCCTTCTCTCCAATACCACTGAGAAATCACTAATTTTCCAACAGATCTGGGTATCCTTCACCCACCAGAGTTCACAGGTACATTCGAAGTCCTCACTCATGTGAGGTTTTAAGGAGATCATCTCTGGAGGTATCTTGGCTTTCCAGCGGAGCCAGTGAAAGATCCCTCTCAACATCTGATTTCTGAGACCCTTTTCTCCCTTTTTCTGATTTCCCTGCAGAGACTTTGTGTCCCTGCAGACTGTGACCTTCACTCATTATAGCCTGGAAGCATCTTCTCTACACTGAGAGGATCTGTTAATCGCCAGCTCTAGCTTGCAAAAATATTGCTGGTGATGGGATTAGAGCAGAGACAGTGCAGAGTGTCTCTGCAGGGGATAAAGCAGGGAAACATGACAGCCACAAACTTGTTGGGAGGGGGAGCAGTGTGCAGTGCCCAGGCTCTTCTTGCTGTGCCGCAGGGTCACTGTGTGATGCTGGCTAAGCCCCACTTTCCCCATGGGTACAGTACAGCAACTGTCCCAGAGAGGTGAGAACCAGACTCACACAGAACTTAAAAACCGGTTAAATATTTATGAGGAATATTACATTCAGAAGAGAGACTGGCTGTCTAATATTATTCATCCCTTCTGGATTCTGATGTTTAATTAATGCTTGCAAAGTGCTTTGAGAAGCTTGGATGAAAGTGATAAAAACACGTCACCGCACACTGTGACCCTTGGTCCCAGAGGTACCTGTTTGCCACACAGCTGGAACAGCTCCAAGAGATGAATTCCCTCCTTGTGATGAGAGTGGGTCCATGTGGGGGCTAAGCCTGCAGCTTTGTCACCTTAGACTCACAGCCTTGTTCTCCTTGTAACTCTGCAGCAAGTTCAAGTGTGCTTTGCAAGCTTTACCCCTTCGGGGAATGCTATTTCTGGTAGATATTTGCAGTGACATAAACCAACTGTTTAAAAACAAGCCAGTGTTTTTGCATTACAGCATGCTGGGGAGACAAAATGCCAGACAGAATCTGTGAGAACTGAAGCACCAGCTCAATGCCCCAGGGCCCCAAGCACTGAGATGCCAAGGCCTTACCAACCCAACCTGAGTTTTCTCAACTCTTTTATTCCCAGGACAGCCCCTCTCTGGCAGCTGGGGACCAGAAAGGATATTTCTGTTTGACGCATGTGAGAGAGTTTTGAAGATGCTGATGTGATATGTCAGGTTCTCACAGGAGAACTGTGTCTCAGAACAGGGCTTTTACAGGCTCTGAATGCTGGCAAAGCGAGTGCCCATCCCATCCCATCCTGTCCTGTACCCTGTATCCCACACTGGGAAGTTCCTGTTTCATGCATGTGGCTCTTTCTCTGAGATGGGACATCATCTTTCTCCAATGTCACAACCAATGGACCAGCTCTCATGCTCGAGGCCTGATCACTGCTGTTCCTTCCACACCTGGTGGCACATTGTGAACCTCAGTGCTGTGAATGGCTGTTCCTGCTCCCCCTGAAGCCTGGCTGCATCTCACAGCCCCATCCTCCAGTCAAAGGGGCAAGTCACTGCCAGAAGGAGAAGAGTGGGTGGCACAGAGATGAAATCTCAGCCATGGCTGGGGCTCAGTGGGTTTCCGCTGTCTTGGCTGAGGCTGGGATTCAGAGAGAGAGAGAGAGACCAAATGTGGGTGGAAAACCACAAAAGCCCCCTCCTCCACCCTGCAGAGAAGGGAAACAGCTGAGATTCAGTAGCAGTGCAGGTTACCTAAAAGTAACCTTGTATTGGGTTTTCAGGGCAGGGTTTTGGTAGTGGAGAGGCTGCATGGGTGGCTTCTGTGAGACGTGAGCAGGAGCTGGCCCCGTGTCAGTAAGAGCCATGTCCAGACAGCCCTAAAACAAACCCACCACAGATCAAGGCTGAGCTCATCAGTGATGCTGGTGGCACCTCTGTGGCAGCATATTTAAGAAAAGGTGCACAGCAGCTGAGAAACACAGGAAGGAGAATATGTGAGAGAAACAGCCCTGCAGACAAGAAAGATCATCTGGACAGCCTTTCATGGGAAAGGGTTCCTAGATGAGGTTATCTAGCACCCTTCCCAATCACACCTTGAAAGCCTCCAGCGATGGCAACTCTGCCACAGTCCTGCAGAGATTGTTCCAGTGAATTATTGTTTTCACTGTAAAAATTGTCTTTCTAATATCAAGATGAATATGAAGAACTGCAGTCCATGGGAAGGATCCTCATCAGTGCACTTCTTAAAGGACCCCACAGTGGAGCAGGTGAATAGCATGGACAGGAAGGAGATGAAGTGCTATGAACTGACCACAGTTCCCATGCCCCGTCCCCCCATGACACTGGGGGAGGAAGAAGGGATGGAAGAGTCAGGTGTGAAGTTGAGCCTGGGGATAAAAGGGGTGTGGGGGAAAGTTTTTTCAGTTTTGGTTTCATTTATCACTATCCTACTCTGTTTTTAATTAGTCACAAATTAAACTAGTCTTTCACCAAGTCAAATCTGTTTCGCCCATGACAGTAGCTGGTGAAAGATCTCCAAGAGGGTTTTTTCACATCCTCTCCCCCTGCCTTGCTGAGGAGGGGAAGTGAGAGAGCAGCTGGATGGGCTGCTGGCAGACAGCCAAGGTAAGGCCACCGCTGCTACAACGAAAATATCCCAACACCTCACCCCAAATCTCAGACATACTCCCCAGATAGGTGACCCCAACATATTGTCAGGGATCCCCTCTTCCTCTGCTCCTGTGCCTGTGCAACTTCTGGGGTCAGCTCCTCAGAGGTGCCTCCTCTTAGTGGTGATGCAGGAGACAGGCTGTGAAATGGAGCTCAGCCTGCCCTTACAGAGTATCTGCGGTGCAGGCTGGGTCCGGATCTGCTCAGCTGACATGTCAGTGTATGAGATTCATTCGTCAGTGGAGCAGAACCAGCTTCCAACCATTCGTTTTTAAGTTTCGGCCCCATCACGGCCTCCCATCTGCTGCCATATGGCCAATAGGCTCTCTCTGTTTTGCACACTCATTCTCCCCACCACTGCCATACATCGCCTTCCGTTATGGTCTTCATTTCTGTTCACACCCAGAGTCGAAATCACATGCAGCAGATGTCAGCAGAACCTGGACTGGCAGCAAGACCTTGCTGACGCTCCGGCTGGAGAGGAGGAGACATCAAGGCCAACGTCTGTTGAGCTGTTTGCTGAACATTAACTTCGTTCTTCTTTTGTTTCAGCTGTAGCTGGGTAAGATCAATTACGGCAGGTGACAAACACAAGGAGACAGAAACCCAGAAGCAAAGAGAAGAGAGGTAAGGAAACTTTCTTTCTTTCACTGAGAAAATAGGCTAATCTGTTTTTGGGGTTTTTTTTAATGTTATGAACTTTACTTTTCCACACAAATTGCTGTTTTGGCACGGATGGACTGGTTTTGCCCTGCTCAAAGGTCTATTGCAAACCCACCTTAAATGTTTGACTTGATAATACTTCTGGCTGTGCAAATTCTCTGAGGCCCTTCAGTTTTAACTAAAAATTATTTGTCTCCCCGCATTTTTCCCTGAAGGAGGGAAAAAAAAAAAGGAGGTACAAAAAGCTCAGCCCACCTCAGAGCCTGGGGATCTCATGGATCCTTTAAACCCATGTATAGGGAAATATGTTCTATATGAGGGCCTGTCACTGGTGACTGTATATTCCCAAGGGCTGGTAATGCAGTGGGGAGCAGCCCTCTACCAGCTGCCACTTGCTATCACCTTCTTCATGCGCCCTCCGGGAAGGGGAACTTTATTCTAAAAAAAGCCTCGAAAAATAAGAAGATGCCAGTTTCCAGCTAAGTAGGGATGTCTACTTACATCTGTACGTGCTGAGACCGGAGGGGTCTGTTCTGCTTAATCCAGGCTGACTGGCTCACTGCCTGACACTGGCTGCCGATGCAGCCTGATCTATTAGCTCAGGGCTGAGCGAGCAGGATTTCTTGGAGAAAGAGGGATCCTTTCAATTTAAGGACAACAGAAAAGAGAATTGCCTTTCCCTTCCATGGGCTGCTGCACTGTTGAAAACAAGAGTTTCGTATCTGGTTGAATTTTTCAACTTTCAGGCGGGCGCATCCTACTCAGCCTTTGTCAGCCATCTCAGATATTCCTCCACATGGTGCATTAAGGTTGAGTTCAGGTTACTACTTAGTGTTCTCCACCATAAACTGAACAGTCCCTGGTGCGTGTTAGAATCATAGAATCATGGAACGGTTTGGGTTGGAAGGGACCTTTAAAGAACATCTAGTTCCAAAGTTTCAGTTATTCCCCTGTCACTGGCAGGGACAACTTCCACTTGATCAGGTCGCTCAAAGCCCCGTCCAACCTGGCCTTTAACTCTTCCAGGGATAGAGCAGCCACAACTTGTCCAGGCAACCTGTTCCAGTGCCTCACCACCCTCTGAGTAAAGAATTTCTTCTTAATTCTTGATCTAAACCTACACTCTTTTAGTTTAAAATTGTTCCCACTTCACTATCTGTCCATGTAAAACGTCACTCTCCATCTTTTTTATAAGATCCCTCTAAGTACCGAAAGGCTGCAGTGAGGTCTTCCTGACTTTTCCTTTATTCTCCCCCATGTTTCACAAACATGGCCGCCAAAGCTGCCTGCCCTGCGGCAGGGCTTGCCTCACCTAAACTAAATCCATCCCATCCTCACTCAGGGATCTTGAGCACCCAGGGGCAGTGTCCATTTGATCTGCCACAGCCTCATGCAAGGACCCTGTATTCACCAGGAAAAATTAAGGAGGGATGAAACCTGAACATCATCCTAAGCACACACATGGCTTGGAAGGATGATGGAAGGTTGGATTTCGGAGGGCACAACAGTGCCTTAGCTACTCATAGCCTTCGGTGGCTTTAGAAAGGCAGGTCTTGGCTTCTCCTTAAGCCATCAGAGGGGTTAGAGGCCGTAGGGAGCAGCCTGGGCTGTGGAGATGGAGCCACTTCTCATGGCCTCCACATGGTACCAGGCACATGGCCGGGTCAGGAGGACTTTACGGCTGAACAGAGCTCAGTGTTGACACAGTGGTCTCGGCACCCTGCCTTGTCCTGACAGAGAGACCTCTCTCCAGGAAGATCAGCTGCTTTCACCTCTATGATCCCATGGGCACTTCTCTGCAACCTCCCTCTCGCAGCAGCTCCTGCGGGAGGATGGCAGCTGCTCTTAGATGAGCTGCCAGAGTCACGCAGGGGGAAATGGAGGCAGGATTGGACAGTCTGGGGGAACAGTGGGGTCTGTGAAATGACCTTCACTGCTATCATCACTGTTCTCTGCTGACTATTTTTTTTGCATTTGGTCTCTTACTGTGCCTGCTCCTCACCTCATGTTTCCTTTAACGTTAAAAAGTAGTTTCAAAGAAACTACCATTCAGTTAAAGAGCCAGGTCACCTTTGCTTTAGATATTTAAACTGAGAAAAAGAGAGGTGAAGCTCTTTAACCCAGAGCCCCAGAGCCAAGCCCAACTGTTGCGCAGGGACGAGAGGCAGCTGTGTCCCTCAGCCCTCGCCTGGCAGCCACCGCAAGGGGAAATGCCGCAGCGGAAGCTGAGATGTGGAGCCCTGGTGTGGAGGCCCCCCCACCCTGGCAGAGCGAGCTGCTGCCAGATCAAAAGCACAGCCACAAGCAAGAGTGAGAGAAGAAAACAAAACCACACTGCATGATAGAGGCACAGGAACGCTGAGAGGAGATGGCCTTCTCTGCATCAGGAGCGATTGCTGAGCTTTTTCTTTGTTTGTTTTTTTTTCTTGTAATTTAAGTTTCCTCCTGTGTCATGCCAGTGCCACCCTGGGGTGGGGGTCTCTGTAGCCATCACCCACTGGGGCTCAGTGCTGGAAGGAGCAAAGGCCTGCCAGCCCTGCTTCCAAGCAGATGTTCTCCAGGTCTGACTTGGTCCTGCAGGCATCGTTCCCCACAGCAAGACCGCTCACTACCTCAGCTCTCTTTTTCCTGTCCCTCAGAGAGGCAGGCATCATTAAAATAAGTCAAGAAGGAAATTAAACTGGTTTAATAAGGGGGGGAAGTTAAAATGAAATGGAAATCAATGTTCACTTGGGAACGAGCCCTGCTCCTCCGTTGCTAGATGTGCTAATAAATCAAGTATGCCTGGACTGTTTCTGGCACAAAAGCCAGCTGGCATGAGATGATCTGGGCTATTAAACTCACTTAACCTCCAAAATGAACTGGCCACATGCCAGCCACCTAATGGGAGAGGTCTCTGGCCCATGCTAACACCTAAATGGATCCCAGGAGTTGTTCGGGAGAGCAAGAGTTGTCCCGGGCCAAAAATGTGTCAGGAAATGTACTAGCAGTTTAACAGGACTGATGAGTATGTTCCAGTGCCTGGGGACATTCTGTGACACCACTTAATTTATGAGTAGCACCATAAGATACAGCTGGGCTGCCTGTAAGGAGGTTGTGGGTCTGCTACAGGCATCCGCTAATGAGAGCAGCTTGCTCAGTTAACACAGCAGAGCCTCGCTCGCCCAGATCTGTAAGCTGCAGAGTAGCATTGCCTGTGATCTGGCCTGGAGGGATGCAGAAGGAGATAGAAAGACATGGGGGAAATAGGAAATGGCGTGCACGAGAAGTAGAAATAAACAGGGAGAGAGGGAAAGTGTGCTGAAGAAATCCTAGCTGAAGACTACCCATTCTCCCCACTGAACTTGTAACATGTAGGTGGTAACATCACACTGTAGACATCTGCCACAGAAATACAAAGATTAGTGTGAATAAAGCAGGAATACAGAAGTTGTGAAACCACGAGAAGAAACAGAAGAACAAAGATGCAGCAATCTGCATCTATCAAGATGCACAAGGTCAGCAGTTCATCAGTCCCACGGTGCTCTGGTTGTGTGGTTTTTCTCAAAAACCAGGTTAGAAAGAAGGCAAAGAACAAGCTGAAGCCATATGACAAGTCAAAACAAAATGACAGGGTGTGACTTAGCAATTTCATTAATTTTTACCTGTTCCATTACCTTCAGCTTTTGTATAAAGTTTAATGACTTTAAATATTTGAAACCCAACACTGATTCTGTTGATTTGCACGTATCACTTTAGAGGGGGGCCTGACTTTTCCTGCTCATTCCAGAGGAACAGGTGATGTGAGTTTTCACGGTGGGGACAAGGTTTCTTCTGGCATCTCAGGAATGGATCTTATTCAAGGCCCTATGCCAGTTCTCAGTTATCAATGTTCATTTGGAGTGAGATGCATACAGATGCCTTGTTAGAGCCCCTTTCTTTATTCTGCAGCTTAGCCCAGCAAACTGCTTCATCACTGCTTCTGCATCTTGTTAGGAGTGATCTCCAATCATATGCACTGCCTCCTTTGTTTTACTATTTTTGCAAAAAACAGCTCATGCAAATGTTCCCTGGGCTTTTTGGTTTTCATGAGACTGTGCCTTCTTGCCATCTACTTCTCTTCTGATGGTGCACATGGCTGCTGTCTTGCTCTTGCATCTGTATCTTTCATATGTGCATGTGTGAACATCTGTCTAGATGTCAGACTGTCAGTCATGCTGACCTGGTCTCCTTGTAAATGTAACGCTGATGTTTTCATCTACTCTTTGATAGTTTCATGTGCTCTGATCATTTAAATTAATTTCAGTAACAAATTATCCTCTAATATAATATATTACACTCAATATTGCACATCATACATATAAATACTGAACAAAATTATTCATGCATTTCTTTGGGTGCAATCCCATTATGTCTCCAGCCTTCAGTTCGTCATGCTCTTGGCATGGGGAGTGCTTGCTTTCAGAGAAGTGAGGTCACCTCACTGGCTTGCTCACTCCCTAGAGCAGTTAGCCTGCTTGGCTTCCTTTTTGTGATATTTGCCTTGGTTTAGGGATGGAGAGCTCAGAAGACTCCTTGCACCAGCAGCCATGGTCCCCTTCACCTTGTCAGCCCACCCAGATGCAGCTGTTACGAGCGCTTGGCCTCTGCTACAGTCAGATACTGCATCTAATTTGCTAACTCACCTTAACATGATGATTAGCTCCCAGTTCCCACTTTCGGTTTTGTTACCATCAATGCAACTTATTCTTTTGGACTTCATTCCTCCCTTCTCTCCTTACTTTTCACTGAATAGTCCATTGAAGAATTCAAGCAGGTCTTTCCCACATCAGTAGAAAAAAGAAAAAGAACTGAAGGAAAATGTTAATAACAGTCTAAAGATGGCTATAATAATAGAATCGCAAAATCACAGAAATATTTAGGTGGCAAGGGATTTGTGGAGGTCTCCAGTCCAATCTCCTGCTCAGAGCTGAGTTGACTCTAAAACTACAATATATTGCTTGGGGCCTCGACAAGGGAATTTCTGAACATCTCTGAGGGTGGAGGTTTCCTGGCATCTCTTGGCACCTATTCCATTGCTGAAACTTTCCGTGGGAAGAAAGTTCTCCTTATATCTGGTCAACATTTCCCTGCTGCAACCTATGGTTGCTGTCTTTTGTTCCTCTCCTGTGCACATCGAAGAGGCATGTGGCTCATTCTTCAAAGTAATATGCTTTAGATAACAGGAGACTGAAATTAGATCCCACCTTGGCTCCCTTCTCCCTACCAAACTCAGAGCTTTCAGTCTCTCCCTGTACATCATGTGCTCCAATATCTTCACCATCCCACTAGCCCTTCATTGGACTCTATACGGTTTGTTGGCATCCTTCTTGTACTGGGGACCCAAAACTGGAGCCTGTATCCTAGATGAGACCTCAGGTGTGCCAAATAGAGGGAAATAATTACTTTACTCTACTTCCAGCAGAGCTGCCTGTGCTCTTGCTAATGCAGCCCTGTGTGTGTTTAGCTTTAATCTCTGCGAGAGTGATGATAACCCACCATAGAGAAGTAAAAAAGCACAGAACTATTGGCAATATAAACAGCTGCAGCCTGATGAATGCCAGAAACCTAGGGATGAATAAAATGAAATGTTTATAACCAAACCCTAGAGGCACTCTGCAGATGGATTCTTTGCTGAAACACAGGGCTCTGCTGACTTTACCAATGAGCCTCCACTTTGCTGCGCTGAAGGACAGTTGGGAGCAGACTGGGAACACGGGTCCCATCCACTGAGGTCTGAAAATCAACCATTATTTACAGAGCGTTTGGGTCTTCCAGGATAACATCCCTTGGCAGTGACAGCATTTCCAGCCCTGCAGTCCACATCTAGGAGAAACATTCCCACAGCAATGGAGTCGTGCAGCACAGGGATGAGTCGCACGCTTACTGTCTTCTTGGTTCTGCATCTGGGTGAGTCCTTGGCTCAACAAGCTGTCCTGGTTCTGACAGCCTTTCCGCAAGCCTCACAACGTTTGAGGTGTTTCTAAGCTCCTCCCAATTTGCCATATAACATACCTCACACAGTTTAGCTTTGGGACTCAGGTTGTTCCCAGTCCGTCTGCTGAGCCTGCCAGCCCAAACAAGGGAGCATCACCAGGTTCAGGGAGCTGCCCTGTAGAGATGCAGGAGTGGGGTTCCTATAAGAACCGGGATACATGCTGAGTACAGAATGGAAAACACTGTCCTCCAGCTGTCTGGGCAAAAACATGTGTTTCTCACGTGTAATCCTACCAGCTTGCTTAGTTTTACTGCTAATGTTATAATGTTTGGTGGACTTTTTGGTGCTTATTTTCCTGGGAAGGAAGGACACTGAACAATGCCAAGCCTGCATTTCTCAGATACTCAGCTTTGATTCCTCTGGTTGCAGAGGAAAGATTGGAAATCTCTTATGCACCCTAGAACCAAATGAAAAGCAAAAGATACCAACTCTTGTTAAATAACATTTCTAATTTCACAGTTTAAGACAAAATCATAAGCTTCTGTAGTCCAATGTCCAATTATTGAAAATCTGTATTGTTGCAGGTTACCTCTTGGAGGAACATAACTTGTGGAACACCATACATTAAACTCATGAAAACTTTTTATTTTACACTTTTGTGGCTCCCTAGTACTAGGGTCACCTGGAGGATCTGCAGGTTAAGCATCTCTGAGAGCTTACCAGCAGTGAGGCAGGAGGCCACAACCCCTTTATCCCTAGTCTTACCTCTGGAAACTCCATCTCCTTCTTGTGATCTCCTGCAGAAACCCTCTTTACAGTGAAGGAAAGGAAGCAATTCTTCCAAGAAACCACTCCTAATGTTTCTTCAACCCTATATGTCCTATTTCTTCTACTGTTTCACAGAGGCCTCACAGGAATCTGACATTAGGCCAGCCTTCATTATTTCTTTTTTACTTTATCTCTTCATTTTTCTGGCTTTTCAGTCTTTTTCCATGCAAAAAATTGAAGAAGGGGTGAGCAAATTTGTCAGTGCTGTGTCAAGTCTTGACCGGGGAAGAGAAGGACTGACGTATGCTGTGAAGGAGGGCTGACATATGCTGTCCTGCCTTTGCTCCCAGCAGAACAATTAAGTCTTGTCCAGTGGAAAAATGTTGTCTCAGTAAAACTGTTGACATTTCAAAATCGTGAATGATGGTCAGTCCACCGCAAATACTGGCATTTTCCCTATTTCTGAATATATGTGAAAGAGAATAGCCATTAGCCAGGTAAAGAGCCTAGAGTGGAGGGGAGAGAAGCTATGGAGCTGAAAATAAAAGAGATTGATCGATTGATTGATTGATGAGATAAAGGAGTGAAAAATTCAGAAACTGAGGATAATCTTCCCAGTTTCTGTGAAAGGGAGAAGAAATATCTACATCTTTCTGGAGGGATGGGAAGTGTTCACTGAGGCACCTTTCAGAAAGTGAATGTATGCCTTTTTTTGGTGGGTATTGACTTTCAGGTCTGATCTCCAGTATGGCTCAGCAAATTGAACAACGGACTGGGATCGCAGGACAGGAAGTGACCCTGCCCTGCATTCCTCCTGACTCAAAGTTATCTCGTGACACAGTTGTGAGCTGGATGTACTCTGATACTGTTATATGGCGTATGGAAAATAATCAACAGTGGAAAAGTAAGGCTTCCAATTCATCATCCCATTTTCCCAGATATGGCTGAGTAACCTCTTCCCTCCTAACCAAGCCTATTTTTTCAAAAGAACCAATTACCACTAAGAGTCAATTTGAAGTCATGAGCACAAATAAGCAGCTGAAGGTGCGGAACGTTGAGCTCTCTGACGCTGGCGATTACACCTGTAAATATGGCTCTCACAAAGCCCGTACCTCACTGCATGTCTTCAAATGTGAGTGATTAGAGGGCTTTTATCCACAAGGAGGGGAGGGGGCCATAGAGCTCGGGAAAACATCTCTATAGGGATTCTTCATCCAGCTGCCATTTATTCTGGGCTGGGCTATTATAATTCATTTAGCTTCCAGGGTGCAAATATTCTCTTTGCTGTGACACTTGTCCCTCTCTCACAAGAGGAGGAGTTGTCTTGCTGGCTGAGCTTATTTCTTTTTACAGTGACAGTGTCTTTGGATGGGCACTTTCTGCAAAATGAAGTCCCTGAGCTGACTTTAATGCACAATTCATCCAATCCTAAGCCCGATCTCAGCATTACACTGTTTAACAGTAACAATAATATAGTAACACCAGAAACAGAAAACAAAACCCCTCAAAAACGCATATTGAATTTGAAGAAACTGAAGGCTACGGACAGCGGGACCTGGGTGTGTCATGTCCATTCAGACTCTCCACTGATGAATCAGAACATCTCCTTTGCTGTGAAGGTATTAGGTATGTGACAACAAAAATGCGACTCATGCACAGGCTCAGGAACCAGTGTTCCCTCCAGCTCACGAGCTGAGCTTTTACTCTCCAGCATCCCAAGCACTGGTTCTCCAGTGTTGATTTCCCAGGGCTTCCAACACTGCAGCTTGGGGATCACTTTATTTCCTGAGCTATGTTCCACACTTGTGCCCATTTTCCTCTCCGGGCACAGTGAGAAGATTCTCCTCTCCTAAAGATCTGTTCTTCTTAGTGCTGGCGTGTTTGGGAGCTTTAGCTCTTTCTACTGTCTTATTCTCAGACACTAACTATTTAAGCTTCGTGGGGGACGTTGGGGCTTTTCTCCAAGTCCTCTTTCAACTGAGCACAGCATGCCTCTTTCTAGATCAAAGTTAGACAGGGAGAAGTGTAACCATGGCTTTTCCTGCCTCTGTATTCCTCGTTTCCTCTGAATTCAGGTTTTCAGAATCCAGATATGGAAAGAAAGTATGCAACTGTTGACAGCACTGTCATCTTGTCATGGTATCTGAACTTCCAGAAGATAAAATGGAATAAAGGTTTCACAGGGCAACTGAACTGGAAACAACAGGAAAGTGCAAAAGCTCATGAGCTGCTTGATTTCAACGTCACAGCACTACGAGAGCAGCATGAGACCAAAAAAAGCAGCCACCTTCTGTTTGAGATACCTGAAAGAAAACCTGAAAGTACCATACAAGTGAAACTCCCCAAAGTCCATTTCAACCATTCTGGGCAGTACCAGTGCCAGCTGGCATACAAAGGAAGACACGTGCAGAGCAACATAGAGCTGGTGGTGATGAAAGGTGAGAGAAAGAGAAGTAGGTCAACAGATGAGGAGCTGCAGAAACCTGGAAGTCACAAGAGCACAAGGGGACCCATCTTCCCACCGTCTCACTCACATGTTGTTTTCTTGCCTTTACAGTCTCAGCTAACCCTGTTGGGCCACTCTCCAGAGGGGCCAAGATGACCCTGATCTGCGAGGTCTCTGGTCCACTCCCACCCAACGCCCATTTGCGCTGGGAACGTGTGAATGGGACTCAGATGGACACCAAGAACTCAAAGCAGCATGAAGTAAAGTTGGAGGTGAACATCAGTGCTGCAGGGCTGTGGAGCTGTCACCTCATAGAAGACAATGACAGAAAGATCAGCCTTCATTACCACGTGGGTATGGAAATTAGCATCACATCCCTGCCTCAACCCTGAAGCCTTAAAATTCTCTTTGTTTTTGCCTCTAAATATTTTTCTTCCTCCACAGAAGAAGCTCCTGTTTGGATTAACTATGTGGTAACTGGAGCAAGTGCTGGAGGCAGTGTACTGGTGTTTGCCCTTGTGTGCCTGTGCATCATCAGTGGTATAAGCTGGCAGCGCAGAAGGGTGAGTGCCCTGGTCCCTGTGAAATTTGAAGAGATTACTGTCTCTCTAAACCACAGGAGGAGTCAAATTTCCTGTCTGGGCATGGGGTAGAACAGAAAAGGATCAACCCTTAGACTCAAAGCAAATGGTTAGAGATGGGCAGCCTGCAGATGTCAGATGGCACTTTATTACCACTTAAGAGGAAAGCATTTGAAGCATAAAAATATCCAATTGTTCTTTATCCCTTCTCTCCTGGCAGCAACGGGCAAAAAGGATGGCACAAGCAAGACAATACTTGCTGGAAAACAAGACATGTCAGTGTCAACAGTAAGTGGCAATGAGGGCACCCAGAATGGGCAAAGAATATTTTCAAGACAGAGGAGCTTGATGGTTGAGTGGGGAGAAATTGAGCTTGAGCCTCCTTGGTGAAACAATACAGCTGCATTTCAGTATTTTCAGTTCTTACTGATGTTAAATCCTGCCTAAGATTTATGAGATATGTTTAATGAATTTCCTGCTATATCCCAAACCCATGGTAGCACGGAGCTGGGAAACTTTTGAGCAGAGAGGTTTCACTTGAATTTTCTTCATGTTGAGAGATGTTAGCCAAAACAAAGCAGGTGCTCCGAAGTTCTTTGGTAGGTTCCACAGTGAATCTGGGATCTGGATGTGGAAAGCACACAACCAAGCACAAGGATGAAACACGAATTTTAAAAATCCATGATGTCCGTAATGTAATTTCAGCTCTGCTAGTGCACTGCTGGACTGCACTTGGTAAAAATTGTCAATAACCTCCCAGGAGTAACAAAAGAGAAGAAAGAATCACGGAACACTGTGATTCATACCCTTTCCTAAAGGCCTTGGGTGATGTGAAATACACCATCATGTCCTGACCTTTTTCATCGGAGCAAGGATTTCTCAGCAGAGAAGCAGCCCTTTTCCAGGTCTTTAAGCTTACATGGTATCAGGCATCAGAAGCAGCTATTGTAAACACTGACAGCCATTCTGTCACTGGAAGAGGAGAGCTAAGGACAGTATAAATGATTGTATGAACAAGTTCAATTAATGTATGGGTACAGAACTGGACTTCTGCTTATTTTCACAGGTGATGCTGGCAAACTGATAGTTTCACCTGATTTTTTTCACTGTCACTGAGAATTCAGTGAAAATGTTTATTGGCAAATACCACATCACAGCTGGGATGTGCATGTGGTGAAGGGCATAATATGTCAAAGAATTCACCTTGTTTTCACCTACCTTTTATCAAGGTTAAAAAAAATCCCCATAAAAAGAGGACAAAGCCTGTAGAGATACATGAAAAACTAGATAAATCTGTGCAGTACAAGTGCTGATACAGTTGTTCTTTAACTCTCTTTGCCAAGTAAGCAGCTCAGTGTAACTGAAACCTAAATCGCAGCCATGTGAATGCTCAAGTAACTGTCTGCATCCTCAGCTACAGAGGCAGGCAGGCATTCTCTATGGAAAAAAAGTGGGGGGTGGTACTCACATAATACTTTTCTCTTGCAGCTGGCTAGAAAAGTAATATTGCAGCACTGAAGTCAAGAGGACTGATGAAGCCTCTGCCTGTACCTAAACACCTGGCAGCCCATACTGCTCCATGAATCCATCTCTCTTTCTCCTGTTTTAATGTAATTCTTTATTCCTTCATCATTCTCCCAGTCTAATGCCATGGAGGGATGTAATCTGGCTAGGAGCCGATGGACAGGACAAGAAACCTTGAAGGGTTATGACCAATCCACAGTTGTATAATGAGAGACACTGAATAGAAGAGATACATATATACAGATATATAATGTGCTTGTATTTTGTTCATGCACTTAATTTGACCTTCTTGTGGAACCAATTTTATGCGCTTCTTTTATCTGCCTGAGCAACAATAAATTACTTTGGGGTTGGGAGTTATTTTTTGCCAGCTGGACTACATTTTTTCTAAGGCACTCTTGTCTGGTTCAAATTCACATTTCTCCCTTTCCTGCTAGGATGTAGAATGCTGATTCTCACTATCTCCCACCTCCGTGGCTGCCACGAGCCTTCCTTAATGCACCAGCTCTCTGCTCTAAGTGAAACCTGTCCACGCTCATTTGCCTTTCCTGGGCAGTCTGAGCCCTACGCTATCCCACATATCCATTCCTGAGCTTGTAGCTTTCACCTCTCCCACCACAAACCAACAAACAAATGAAAACAGCACAAGCAGTGGGATAATTAAGAACTAGTTGTATCAGGAGGGAGGTTCAGCATACCAACAGCTTCTGGAAGTCAGAGCCTGAAGAAATTTTGAATATTGATCTAGAAGGTAGGTTTGGGATGGGGGGTAAGAAAGTCATTTCCTAGAAAAACAAACCAGCCTTGGACTGAGTAATCCCACAGAGTACGGAGAACAGATGCTTCTGAGAAATGCACTGGAAATGCCTTCTCACCAAAATGACCCTTTTTGGGTTCAAGGAGATGAGAAGAGGGAGTGAAAAACCCAGTAAATTTAAGATAGAACTTAAAAAGCATGTTGCAGAGATGACAGAATGTCCTGAAAGAAAAAATGCTGTTCAAATATGTACACAGAAGTCTTGTGTTTATAGGAGTTATTCTACTGTCTGCTAGTGACAGGTCAAAAAGGCCTTGAGGTCCTACAGATGTCACTGGCCGCGGTCCAGGTTTGTTCGTCTGTGCTGGGCTTATCTGGGGAGAGGCACAGAGGGGCACTGGGCTGTGGGAAGGGCTTCCCGTGACAAAGACTTCCCTGTGGGATGCCGGGTGCTAGAGGAGGGGTTTTCTCTGTAGCAGTCACGCCAGCATCGTGCTGTTATTGACAGAGAATCGGCAGGTGGCAACAACGGCAGAGACAACACCTGTGAGCCGGGGGAAATCTTCCTCCCCACAACCCCATCTCTGCCCTGGAGTGGAGATGCAGCCCCAGGCAGCTGTGGCAGCAGGTGTGGGCCAACACTGGTGTCAGGCCGGCTCCTCCACCATCATCCTCACACAAACAGGAGTGACAAAGGCCCATGCTAATGCCATTTTCTTTCTCATAGCTTGTGCTTATGTGCACAAGACTATGTTAATTTTGGAAAAGCCCTGGTCCATATCCTGGTGCATGGAGTTGCTCCACCTACTGCTGTCCCTGTCCCTGAGCTGCCAGCATACCTTAGGAGCCAGTTGTAGCCCATCAATCTGCTAAAAAAGGCACCATCATGGCTTACGGACAGGTCCATTTAGGGAGCTGTATAAGGGAAAATCAGCGCAGCGTCAGTGGTGGTCAATATAATAGTCATGAGAAACTGCTTGGCATAGTCCCCTTAACAGAAGACAACCCCTGTTTCTGCAGTCCAGACCCTTCATCCTAACTGCTCGAGTACCCAAGTCAGCTCCTTTTTTCACTCCCACAGGTGTCTGTAGCAAAGGGATTATCCTGTATCACCTGATACCTGGGTGGGACAAACACTGGGTGAGCATCCATTGGGAGCTCCTCCAGCTCTGCAGCCATCTCCAGAAGTTCAGATGCTCACCTGGGGTCCTGGCAACTGAACCAACCATGCCTGTGCCAAAAAACACCAGCCTTGACCTTTCCAGTCAGAGAATCAGCCTGACAATAAAAGACTAAGCTAATAGGGCTTACTTGGCCACCAGCACAAAGTCCATCAAACGTGGTCTGGCCAGGATGAAATGCATGGATAGCAGAGAATGCTGGCACTGGTGGTTCAGGGAACTCAGAAGTGCCTGAGCTGCCTGACAGTGCTGCCCCCAGCTGTCAAAGCCAGGAGGCAACTTCAGTCCTCTCTTCCCAGGGCTGGAAGAGGCACACTGAGTCCCCACAAGCAGCCAAAGGTTGTGTCCCCATTCACAGCTGGGACCCACCTGCAATGAATGCTCTGTCTCACACCACCGCCATTGATGCAGAAGGTCCCTCCATCTGTTTCCAGGTGGCCTGGTTAGCATGACAGCAGATGGGATGGTGCCACTGGGATGCTTGTGAGCTCACAGCCACATCCACAGATGCACAGTTTCCAGTTCTCCCATCTGGATGAGTGTAACAAAAATGATAGGCCTTCCTCAACACTACACAGTTTCTCTGTAGGTCTTCTGATCTCAACAGTTGCTAATCTGCCCTACTCTACTTGAAATTCACCTGTAAGCACAAACCACTGTAGGCTCCAATCTTATAAATCTCCTTTTTTGGCAGCTCTTCTGTCTGTATCTTTTCACATGATGACCTTCTTTGTTCCCTAGATGCTCAGACTGCCCTGATTGAGAGAAAAGTCATTCACAGAGTGAGACCTAGATGGGCTTTGCTTTCCATCCGAGTGCAATTCTGAAAGCTTCGGTGTGGGCTTCAAGGCAGTACAAAGCTAGAAATTCGAGCCAGATAAGAACAAGCTTGCACAAAATGTGTCGGTATAGATGAATCTCCAGTTGGAGTGGACTGGGGTTACATCATGCCCAGGCCAGGGCTTTACAGGCTGTCTTCCATGTATCCTGGTCCTCCCTCTCAGGAGACACTGAGGACTTCTCCCTTTGCTAGGTGCTAAAAGGGTGTATCTACACTATGCAATGGAATAATACCTCTGAATGATGCAAACCACAGTGATAATACAACTCTGCAAAGCAGCAAACACAATGACAGACATATTTCGTCACATGGCAACAGCTCACCAGAGTAGCCCTGAGATCATGGCAGGACTCAGAAAGGCATTCATGGCAATACTTACAAAATCACAACAGCAGCATGAGCTCTGTGTACTGATGGGGAAACATGACAGAAAGCATGAGTTTGGAAAAAAATGAGAAATGCTGGTTTTCCCCACCATGTCCGCCTTTCTGGTACTACTTTTCCCCATGTTTCTAGGATGCAGAAGGGAAAAAGCACATGCCTCAGTTTTTTGGACACACCTCCAATGCACGGTCCTCTGTCCGGACCCACAGACTTGCTTGCTCCCGTGAAGGGAGGGGCTTGGACACAGCCGAAGATATAGTGCCCTGTCCAGTTCTGCTCATCTAGAAACACATGGGCTGAAATAACCCCGGCCCACAGCACTACTTCCCCAAGCCCCTCCTGCTTCCCAGTTTATTTCTGCCCTTTGAGTGCAACGTGAGGCAGTGATTTGGTGGATGCTGTCAGCCTGGATCTGCCGAGGCAATCCATGTGACTCATGCTCCCCGCAGGCTCTGCAGCAAAGCACTCGCATCCCTCAGCCTTCAGAGCCGAATGACCCTGTGTGTTTCTTTGCATGTTCACAAGGTCTACAAGGGAGAAATCTGTGCACTTCAGCCTCTTCTAACTCTTTTTTATTTTGGAGGGGTGCAGAAGGAGAGGGGGAGAACAGTACTCAGCATCCGTTTGAATGGCTCATCAGCCTAGTGAAGCTACAGAGAAAGAGTGGCCTCCATCCACCCTTCTCAAAGGTGAGGGTAGAGCTGGAGTACCAGACCGTTCCAGGATGCTCAGCTCTGGACCAGTTCCTTTCTGAGAGTATTCCCAAGTGTGTGTTTACTAGGAGGGAGCCCAGGGTTTGTTAGTGCACTCACCTCTGAGCAACACCTCCAAACCACAGCCTTTGCCTCATGCATGTCAGCATCCTTCCCTGGCAACCCCTCTGAAGGAGCCTTTGGCTCTCCTCCTGTTCACTTGCTAGCCAGCTTGGCCAAGTCTTAGAGCTGCTTCCAGATTTGGAGAATTAAAGAACAGCAGAATTAGGAGCAGAGGTGGTGACAGAGACTGGCTTGCTGGCAAGGAATCAAAAGGGAAGAAAGGAGAAACCCCAGATCCTCAATGCTCCGGCACCAGCTGGCTCGTGTCAAGGTCCTTTCAGACTCCAGTGCTGGGAAGTCCCTCCTCTGAGCTTGTCTGTATGCTGTGTGGAGATGAGGTTCTGAAGGTGAACAGCTGTAACAGTGATGCTGGCTGTGTGAGGATCATGGCTCTAGGGAGGCCAGCACAGCACCTGAAACAATGAGGGGAGCCAGAGAGCGTCCCTGGCAGGGGCCAGCTGCATCCAGCATGTCAGCAGTGCTCCTGAAAGCCCAGTCTGTTTTTTAATTAAGAAACAATTGTTCTGGTCTTGAGAAACCTCAAACACACCTACAGAAGCTAGAGGAACAGGTGGTAAAATGAAAATTGCAATTCAGTGCTACAAATTTAAAGCAAAGAAATCATTTCAGCTCCTTCCAGACTTCATAGGTTCCCAGATTAATGATTCAAGAGCTCCTAATTATCTTTGTGTATGAGAACAAACAAGTAAGTGTTCAGTAATTTGAGAAAGTAGCATAATTAAATTCTGAAATTACATTTTTACATCCTTTGCAGACTGGAATTCTGGAATACAGACTGCACTGGGCTATCAGTGATGCCACAAGGGCAGGAGGGATGAAAAAAGGGTCAGTAACACTCACAAGAGAAGCACACACAAAGCATTGCAACAAGTGGGTCATGGGGTCAGGGGATGCAAGAGGATATATACACCTCAGTAAAATGGCATGCATCACAACAATCATATATTTGACAAGCTTACCCTGGTAATTCATTTTCTCAAGGAAAATATCATATACAAACATTTATGTATGTGACAGAGGTTAAAAAAAAATCTTTTAGAAGGTGTCCAGCTGTGTAAGGAAAAACATTCAGCAGTAAGCAGGCATCCACAAGTTCAAATCCTAGATTTTACATTGCAAGCTCTTAATATTTGTGTGTAGCTCATGACCAGTGCTAATCCTCTGTCCTCTGATGTGAGCTATTATCAGTTGCCCATTTTGCAGATGAAACATCCGAGAAATCTTACTAAATCTTTCCGTACAGTGCTAGAAATAGAACCTAAGGTTTGGATATGACAAATCTACATTGCAGTCACTGTCACTGAAGGAAAACGGTAACGTATCTGCTTGGCTGGATTCTTTTTAGCCATTAGCTGGCTCAGAGAGCCAGAAAAGATGTCAGGAAACCTGCTTGCAAGCATGCTAGTTGTAGCTTCACAGGAGGCTGTATAAGCTGTGTTGGGGCTCTGAGGATGGATTTAATTGCATCCATGATCTGTGAGAAACATATGAAACCTCCCATGGTCACTACCAAAGTCCTGAGTAAGAGCTGCAAACCATCAAAACCCCATGAAGTGCATTTGGCTGTCAGTTAATGCTTCTGCCTTTAGGATTCTGCTGTTTGTTTCTTGGTTAATGGGCCCTGTTCCTTTAAGAATCCAAGGCACCTCTGGGAAGTGCATTTCCCTGGACCTGCAGAGCTTCTGTCCAGAAATAACTGATCTTTATGCAATGAACTTTTCCAGAAAACAGTTCATACCCTGACACTGTAACAGTGGTGTTTCTTCAGGCCTGGATGCCTTAGACTATTTTAGTGAGACTTTAGACAGCAGACCGCTGGTCGGAGTGCAGCCTGACTCCGTGGGAATTAAAAATTGCTCCCTCTCTGTGAGTCCTTCTGAGAGATGAGTCAGTGGGAGTGTCTCATTTTCTACCCTGGACTTCCTAGATACACAGGCAGCCCTGCACAACAGGGCTTCAGGATTTCCAGATCATGATCCACATTCCACATCAGTGCTCTTTTGCATGTGCATTGTCAAGATGCAGCACATTCACAGTTGCAACCCACCTCTTATGAAAACCAGTGAAACCAGGTGTCTGGAAATCCTAGGCAAATAAAGGGAGTCTTTGAAATCCGTTTAGATGAGATGGATGGATGGACAAGCATCTGCCTGGGAGCGTGACAGCCCCGGGGTAAAAGCTCTTCTTGCCACAGAGTTCGTTCCACTTCACAGTAAATCTTCAATTTTGTGCTTTCATTCAAACTAATAACCCAGACATATTTGCAAACTCCTCGAGATAGGAGGACCTGTCCCCATGCAGCTCTGCTCACCAATCTCTGTCAGCTGTAGCCCAGCCATCCAGCTGCAGGATGTCCCTACCTGAGCAGAGCTGAGGCAGGCAGACAGTGCAGAAAGTGCTAGAAGCTTGGTTTGCTGAGAACAAGAGGATTTATTCACCCACGCAGGCAGGCTAACAACTCACACTAAAGAGACTCAACTTCTGAATCAGAAGAGGATGGTAATGTGGAAGTTATCACATTAAGCAATTCACACAAATGACACAACTGGAGCTGCAAAATGTTTACATTTGTGGATATAGACCTTCTCACTTCAAGGCATAAACCTCCTGCAAATTATGAGTTGAAAAGCAGTGACAGAGGACTGTCCCATCTCACATCCCTGGTTCCTGCTGTAGCTAGACTGCAGCCAGAGCTGAACCACCTTGGGGCCATTCCACCGTGGGAGTCCCTCATGCCAAAGAATAGCCGGAGTATGGCAGCATTGTCCTCATCCACCTTCCTCAAAAATATCTCTTATCACCTACCTGACACAAAGCCAGATCTATTCTAGTGGTTCCTTGTTCTACTCACTGTCTCTAAAAGAGGCCCCACTCACAACAGCTACTGCAATGCAAATTTTTTTTACACCTCTGGAACTGCCTTTGCTGCTGCCTCTGGGCCTGAGAACCAGCAGTACCTCCAGCTTTCTTACTCAGGAGCCTCTCCCTCTACTGATCATACAAACCTCAGATGAAATTCCTTGGTATCCAAGGCACTTGGGATCGCCTCAGTCAATATTGAGAACAATATATGAAATCTGCCCTGTTAGAGGGGGTGATAAAACTGAGCAGACCCTGGATCTGTAGGTCCACTTTAGCAAACAGGGTGATACAGCAGGAGCAGATCAGTAGAGGAAAACCTCTGATGACGAGGACTTTGTGGCCATGCTGTAAATGTCTGGGGACTTACTTTGGACTAACCCTAGCCCAAAGCAAAGGTGAATTCTCATAGTCCTCAGAGCACATTTGCTGCACACCTTGCAGGTCCTTTCACTTAAATTGTTCAGGTTTTCTTGATCCCAACTGAGGTGCTAATGCAGCTGCACCCTGACTGTCCAGAAACATGGACTCCTATCCCAATTCTGATGCAGGAAAGGAACAGAGAGATTTTGGCAGACATCAGGTCCTTAAATGAATGCAGACAGGGAGGGTGTTGGCGCCCTCACTTCAGTAGCAAGACAGTAACAGGTAAATGAGATATCTGTTGCCTTGTGAAGACGTTCTAGCCAGGATTGCCCTTGCTGAGGTGACATAGCTGGAGGGGGAGATTTACCCCTCTGGCATGACCAACCCATTCATCTGAGCACTACTCCCGCCCTATCTCCTTCCCTTTTCCCCTGTTTGTGGGACCACATTGCTAGTTGGTGATGGAAGATGCCATCACAGCAGCTGTGCAAACTGAGGCACCAGTGTCTTGGACACCCTGCCCTCCAAACACCCCTCGCAGGCACCTCTGTGGACACCAGCTCTTTGCTTTTCCCCTCACGTCGCACCCATCCTCCCGACATCTGTTACGACCTGGGTGCCTCCTCATAACCCTCTTCGGGAACGGGAACCCAGCACCTCCTTGTCCCGCAAGTGGCACTGCGGTGGTGGCCCGCCTCGCCCCGTGGGGCAGGAGGGCTGCGCGCAAGGGGGAGCCGCTGTGACTGGGCCATGACGAG
>VZRE01011083.1:0-25680 GCA_013396775.1 Cephalopterus ornatus | reverse complement strand
CCTTCGCCGCCGGGCCGGGGCGCTGGGAGGCCGCGCTGCTCGGCCCGGTGCTGCAGAGAGCCGGCTGCCTGCAGCGCTGCCTGGGGCGGCGGCTGCTCCCCGCGCCCTCCGCCCACCGCGCCAGCCGCGCCGTGCGCCGCGACTTCGAGCGCAGGGAGCCCTACAACTACCTCCAGGTGGCCTTCTTCAAGGTGGGCACCGGGCCAGGGTGGGTGGGAGGCGCCATCGCCGGGGGCTGCTGTCAGCCGGGCCAGGGGCCGGAGGGGGTGGTGGGCAAGGGTGAACTCTTCGCCCTCAGCTTCGAGAAGAGACGACTGAGAGGGGACCTTATCAATGCTATGGGATGGGCTGCCCGGGGAGGTGGTAGAGTCACCGGCCCTGGAGGTATTTAAGAAGCTGGATGTAGCACTTAGTGCCATGGTCTAGTAGACAAGGTGGTGTTAGGTCAAAGGTTGGACTTGATGATCTCAGAGGTCTTTTCCAACCTGGTTGATTCTGTGAATGTGTATAAATATATAAAAAGGGCATGCTAAGAGGATGGAGCCAGGCTATTCTCAGTGGTGTCAAGCAACAGGATGAGAGGCAACAGGCAGAAACTGATGCTTGGGAAGTTCCACCTGAACATGAGGAAGAACTTCTTTACTGTGCAGGGTGGCACACTGGAACAGATTGTCCAGAAAGGTTGTGGAGTCTCCCTCACTGGAGATATTCCAGATGCAGTCCGGTTCCATGTGCTGCAGAACAACCCTGCTTAAACAGGGAGGTTGGTCCAGATGACCTGCTGTGGTCCCTTGCAACCTGACCCATTCTGTGATTCTGTGAACCCAGGGAGCAGCTGGGCTGAGGGGTGGGTGTGAACAGCAGGGGCCCACAGGAGCATGACAGGCGCTGCTGCCTTTTCTCCACAGCTGAAGAAGCTGGATCAGGCTGTGTCCGCCGCTCACACCTTCTTCGTCGCTAATCCCCAGCACCTCCAAATGCGAGAGGACATCGAGAAGTACCAGCGTATGTCAGGGGTGAAGTCAAACAGCTTCCGGGACCTGGAGGCCATGCCGCACTGGGTGAGGGCTCAGTGCAGAGCCAGACATTAGCAACTCTTATTCCATCCTAGGGACCAGTCTGGGACTCTGATCTATTCCCACACAAAGCCCATGGCTTCATACAGGGCCCCCTTACATAGAATCATGGAGAGGCCTGGAAGGGACCTTTAAAGATCACCTAGTCCAAGCCCCCTGCCGCGGGCAGGGTCACCTTTCCACTAGACTAGGTTGCTCAAAGCCCCAGCCAACTTGCCCTTGAACACTTCCAGGGATGGGGCATCCACAGCTTCTCAGGGCAACCTGCTCCAGTGTCTCACTACAGTCCTCATAACAAGTATTTTATCTCCAATCAAACAAGTATCTTATATCCAATCAAAACCCTCTTTCAGTTTAAAAGTGTAGCCCCTTGTGCTGTCACTACAGGCCTTGGTCAAAAGACTTGCTCAGACCCCTTTCTATCTGAAAGAATGCAAGAAGGTCTCCCTGGAGCCTTCTCTTCAGGGTGAAGACAAACCACTACAAGTGTGACACGGAGACTTTTTGGTGACAGTTATTGGGCTTAAGTCCGTAAGATTTGCTGTCACTGCGTGGTGAGCTGTGTATGACGAGGCAGGCCCCCATATGTCAGCACCATCCTGTGAGGGACTCGGAAGTCTCAGAGCATCCTTTGGTGTCACCGACTCTGATGAAGGGACCTGGATCTGTCCTTCACAGGAAGCATATGAGGCTGGTGTGCAGCACTATGATGCAGATGAGTACCTGCAGGCCGCGGCCAGGCTGGAGGAGTCACTCACAGAGGCCCTGTCAGCACTGGAGGAGTGTCGTGCTCTGTGTGAAGGGCCTTGGGAGGATGAGGACGAGGAGGAGGAGATGCAGCCTGGGCTGTATGAAGCCATTGCAGGTAGTGTTAGAGGCACAGAGGGTTGGGTAGGAAGGCTGTGCTCTCCATGCTGGACATGTCCCATCTCCCAGCACTCCTGTCTGGAAGAAGTGTAAGCTACTGCCTTTCTTGTTCCTCTCTCTTGCAGCCCATTATATTCAGGTTTTGAAGTGCAGGCAGCAGTGTGTCCTTGAAATTGCCACAAAGCCGGGACGGATTTCTGCCACGGAAGATTTCATACCCTCTCATCTTGATTTACTGCAGTTTGCCTACAATCAAGGTGAGCAGAGCCACAACCCACCAGGTTATGCTGTGGCACTCCTACACTTCCCCTTTGTCTCTGGTCCCAGAGGGAAGCATGTCATGGAAAAAAGTGGCACACTAACCTGATATCTACTCCTATCTGCCCCCTGACTCTTCCCAAAATCTCTCTTCTCTTGCTCGAGCCTGTGGCCACCCTTGGAGAGGTCCCAAGTGGTCTGCTTCAGTCTCCTTGCGCAGCTTCTGTAATGTGGAGCTGTTCCCACATCTTTCCTTCAGCACACTCCTTTTCAAGTCCTTTCTCCAACTATTTTTTGTGGGTTTTATACCTTTCTTTTCAGTATGTAGCTCCAGACCAGGGCCCCGCTTCCTATCTAGGGCCTACACACGTATCTCATGTCAGCAGTTGTGTTCCTTCTGAGCCAGCCCTACCTGCCCTTGCTGAACTGATGGCCTGTCATGACAGTGGCCATCCTGTCACTGTGTCACTTTCACACATCCTTCAGCCCTTCTCTTGCATACCCCTGCTCCTTCCCACACTGACCCAGCTGTCTGTTATCTGCTCTGTCAGACCAATGGTAAAATTGTATCTCAAAGAAGCCTCAGGCCCCTCATCATGTCTGTTGCATGATGGAGGTGGGACCATTTCTCTTTCAAATATGTACTTCATTTTTGTCTGTCTCTTCTGAACAGGCTCACAACAAGTATTAAAGATGGGTCCATTCTTTACTAGGTTCATTTTCTATATTCTCTGCCCATCGTTGGGTAGAGGCCCAGCCAGGCAGGGGTTGATGTGTACTTGGTATAAGGCCAGCTGCCGGATCCTGACTGAGACATCGTGTGCTGCTGGCCTGTACACATTTGCTGCTCAAGTCTTTCAGAGACATAAATGTTTGTTCCCTTCTGTCCCTGCCCAAGTTGGGAACCAGACACTAGCTGCTGAATGTGCTGCTTCCTACTTGCTCTTCTATCCCACCGATGAGCCCATGTTGGAGAAAATGAAGCAGTATCGCACAGAACTGGAAGAGGACACAGCTGTTACAGCCAGACAGGTAGCTACAACTCCACGACTGTACTTTTTGACCCTCTCCTGTCTCATACCATAGGATTGCAGTCCAGGAGGTGAAAAGGGAAATGTATTTCACTGCAGATGTGTGCCAAGCCCAGGACTGAAGAGACTGGAGCTGGAGTTTACTTATAGTCTATCACAGTCAGTGTCCCTTCAGGACAAAACTGGGCTTTAATAGTGCACAGCAGTGTGTTTGGGCAAGTTTTGGCCTGGACAGGGATGGCATTGTCTTTGGTAGGGTGGTTGTTTGACAGTCTCTCTTCTTCCTTAGAATATTCAACACTATGTACAGAGATCTTTGATGGAGAAGAAGTTGATTTATTATTCAGTGGAGCATCTAGGAGAAACTTTTAATGACCCTGTAAGTAACAGTATCCTCTTAATCTTCCTGTCCTGATTTCACCAAGACACTTGCCAGAATTCACTGTAGTAGGAAATGATCCAGAAAGGATCGGATGCTGAGGAGAAGGACCCCAAAGTCCTTATAAGGTGGATGTTTAAGGCCTTTTCATTGCTCCAGGACTGAAGTTAATTTGAAATTGCTGCTGTAACTATATGCATTGGCTCAATCTGTCTGTCCTGAGAAGTGGTCCAGAGCTGTTGGTCTGGTGTTCACTGGAAAAGTAGGTCAAGGGACTGGCTGTTTGACAGGATCCACTGTGGGAGAAGTTTGTTGTGTGCTCAACCACCTCTGTGTTCCTACAGGATCTTTGGACTCCAGATGACCTTATTCCTGAAAACCTAAAGGAGAAATACAGGTAAGATTGAACAAGTTGACTAGGACTGAAATATAAGTAGGGGATGGTGCAAGAACAGTAATACCTAGAGAAATGAGCAAAACAGGAACAGGAAGGGTGTGAAATGCTACCACAGAGGAGGGTTAGGCATAGCTCTGTGTACTGACAGCCCTGGTCTCTGTTTTTTCCCTTGCTCCCGAGAGAGGATCAGGAGAAGCAAAAGGAGGAAACTCTGGATGTGGAAGAGAGGGAGAAGAGGGGTGAGTAAAAGAGCTTGAAGAAGGCCTTGGATGCAGTCAGCCAGGCTTAGTCAGACTAAGTGCTGTCTTTTCTTCCATCCTCAGACATTTGAATGCTAGCATAGATGCATACTGACTTGAATGGCTCAGCAAGTCTTCTCACTGTTTCTTTTCTCCCTCTTTAATGCATGTTTAATCTTGCAAAATCTCACTGCGTACATCTCTGGGATGGGAACTCAAAGAGCACTGTGGCTGGAGACGCTGAGAGCAGCCTGAATACGTGACAAGCCTGTGGACGTGCAGATCGCTGTTCAGGGTGGCAGGAGTGTCTACACCAAACCTGGTTCAACTGCACCAGCGCAACTTCAAACAACATTTTTCTGAAGGGGACAAGGAGGGAGGGGCCGGGAAATGGAAACTGGAAACAAACGATTCGGCTTGGGCAAGTCTTTCCCTGAAAAATAGAGGTCTAAATGCTTTGTGGCTGAATGATACAGACTGCAGTGCAGAGTCTTATGTTCTTGCTGGTCCCCTGTTCTTATGTGTGGACACAGCCTCTTGCAGGCCTCTGTCCTGGAGTCTTTGCCTAAAATGACCCCAAACTGTTTTCTGCTGTGGCACATGTGAGAGCAGATCCTTCTGAGGGCCTGAGTACCTTGGCATTCCTGACCATCCAGAGGTCAGAGGGGGTGGAAAAAAAGTCCAAATATCAAAAGACCAAATCACCAACTGCTACCCGTTGCTTCTCTTTGAGGCTAAAGAAAGTAGAAAGATTCACTGGAGAGTATTCTGGATAAGATATGTGATAGAAAGGAGGGTTGATGGAGTTGTTTACCTGCTGCTTTTCTCCAGAGCTTCACTCCAGTAGGCTGGACCTGTTCTGCTGCTGCAATCCACAGTGCACTCAACTTTCCCCAGCCCCCTGCTGCTCTCCCAGCAAGCCCCAGGTTTCTGCTGGCTCCTGAGCACGCACTGTAGCCCAGCTTCCCCCACTGATGCTCTGGTTCCCCCGAAGCATGCAAGGAGTGCAAGTGGCCCGGGTCTGGGAGGAATGGGCACTTCTAGGGAACTGTCCTGTCTTCTCAGAGAATGTATAGTACCTCTCCACTTCCTTACCCATGCTGAGGGCTTCTCATCCAAAGCTTGCTCATGCCTATCTGTACTTGCTTCTCAACAGGCCCTTTGCCTTTTGAGGGTATTGCTGTCACGATGGATTCCCACCAGATGAATGGAACCCAGAGGGTTGTGTTTGACAGAGTGCTGACGGAGTCTGAGTGTAAGGATCTTCTCCGACTGACAAAGGTGAGGCCAGGGTCCTGTAAGAGCTCCTGTATGCGTCCTCCTTAGCAGGCAGGGTGGTACGATTTCCATGGAGGAGAGATGGCAGCCTAATGCGTGTCATCTCTATCCTTCTATTCCAGGCAGCGGGAGAAGCAGGAGATGGCTGCCGCGCAAGACGGTCGCCTCACACCCCACATGAGAGATTTGAAGGGTTAACTGTTTTGAAGGCCATGCAGGTAAAGTGGCTCTGTGAGTCTGCCACCTTCCTGATTGTGCAGAAGGAGTGTTTGCCACCCGAGCATTTTCCTCTCTGATTTGCACTCTGTATGGTGTCGTGGGTGCATTGTCTCCCTCACAACACATGAGGTCTCCTCTGACCTGATTCCTCCATGATCACCTTTAGGCATGTTGTACATGTGCTTTCTCTCCTGTGAGGCATGGTTTCAGGAATGCTACTTGTCGCTGTGTGGTAAACTTACAGACATGCTTTCCTTAGAACTGGAGATTAAATTAAGGTAGAAGGAGCCTCTGGAGATCTCTAATCTGACCCCCTGCTTGCAGCATGTCTAATTCCAAAGCTACATGAGATCCCTCAAGACTCTGCATAGGCAAATCCAGAACATTTCCAAGGGTGGAGATTCCCTAGCCTCTCTGGGCACCTTTTTTGGTGCTGTACCATTCTTGTGAGCATGAAATTTTTCTTTATATCTAACTGAAATTTCCCTTGCTGCAGCTTTTGTCTGTTGCCTCTTGTCTTTTCAGTGTGTCTCTCTGAGAAGAGTCTGTCTCAATCTTCTGTTAGGTGATAGGAGAGTGTAGTTAGAGCTTCCTTTGGCCTTCTCTAGGCTGAAGAAACCCAGATCTTCCAGCCTCTGTCTCTAAGTCATGTGCTCTAACGCTCCTGTCATCTAAAGACACTTCACTGAAGACTCATTCCAGTCTACTCATATCCCTTGTGTAGTGGGAGACGCAAAGTGATGCTGCATTCCAGATGTGGCTTCATGTGGCAAAGGAAAAAATTGCTGTGCTGTACAGTTGTACTCCTGACTTATATTTTAATGAGAAAACAATGTTCTTTTCTTACCTGAGTGACCACAGGGCTTTACAGGGGCCTCTTCTTCTGTACTGTGTACGTGTATCATTCTTAGAGTGTCTTTGTAAGTATTCTAACAGACTTGTTATTCACTTGTAGCTGGCCCAAAATGGGGACGTGGAATGGAGAGACGCCAAGTTGCTTCTGCAGGCTAGTGAAAAATCTCGGAAAATCATAGAGTCCTATTTTACTCCTGGAAAGAAACTCCATTTTTCATTCACACACCTTGTGTGTCGCACAGCAGTAGATGGTAAAGAATCCTTCATCCTGTTAGTCCCTGTCTCCTGGAGGGTCTCCTCAGTTCCAGCCATGTGCTCTCAGGAGACTGTCTTCTGTTTACTCTCACTGTGCCCGTTTTTCTCTGACTTACTCTTTCTTGAAACTGAAAACTCCCATATTCATTTTTGTAACTTTTCAGGGCAACAGGAAGGTCGCATGGATCTTAGTCATCCTGTCCATGCTGATAATTGTCTCTTGGATCCTGAGGGGCAAGAGTGCTGGAAAGAACCACCTGCCTATGTGTACAGGGACTACAGGTAAGAGGACCTGCATTAGATCGTGTAGAGATCAGAGCATCTCCCAGGCCCCTTCAGAGGATGAGCTTAGCTTATAGAAACCGGGTGATGGGTTGTTGGCTCAAAGCCATCCAGGACTGTAGCATCAGACAGAAGGCTGCATCAGTGCCTTCAGAACAAGGTGTGAGTCACCTTCCCTAGGCTGGGAAGAAGACCTGCCCTTTTTCCTTCCTTACTTCTCAGAACCAGCTTTAACAGGGATCAGAATGGGGTTGGGAGGCTGCACGGACCAGAACCATGATATCAAATTGTTGTCTTGTGGGGCTACCACAAGTTCTACAGTCCACTGCCAGCCCTTTTGATAGTATGTTTCTTCTAGTTGAGTTCCATCTTCTGCAATCTTCTGTGCATTACTGGAGAGGGATAATCAAGCTCCTCGGACTTCTTTTGTTTGAGCAGTCAGTGTAACTTGGTGACTATTCTCTGTTCACCTCTCTCAAGATTCACTGCCAATACTTTGTGCTGGATTTTTCCATTCCGTGTGAGAGTTTATGCTTTTTCCAGCCTGTGGCAGGTTTTGTTACTCTCCCGTGAAAGAACGTGAAATGCATTTTAATGATGGTGCCAGTTGTTGCACACTGCAGCCAGATGAGGTCAGTTCACTACAGCTGATTCCCTGCTACTCACCATTCCATCCCTGAGCATCCAGAAATCTCTCTTGTCTTTTCTTTGAGTGGTAGCTGTATCCAGAGCAGAAATCTCTAAGCAGCCTATGGCGAGGATGTGGAACTTGGAGGGAGTTCCAGTATCATTGAGTTGTTTCCCTTCTGATAGAGGTGTTGACTTGGTATAATCAGATTGTAAAGTTACCAGGCTTTGTCGTGTAACTGGTTAGGTCTCTGTCCTTCCTGGGAGAAAGCCATCCTGTCACTTCATTCCTCTCTGAGTTCTCTGACTTGCAGTTGAATGTATGGTGAAATACCTTCCTGGAACCTATGCCACTGAGCTATTTTCAGGAGTATCCCTGTCCTCTTGCAGTTTGAGTTGTGACTAACCAAGGGCTTGTGAGCTCACAAGGGCTGAGCTCTTATGGTATCTTTTTGCATTAAGTCCCTGTGTTCCAAACTTCCTGGACCTCTTCTGTGTATTTGTGCTATAGTCATTAATGATACTGTTGAACAGGATTGGACCCAGGGCCCAAGAGTCCTAGCGATGCTCCTACAGGTGAACAGTGCTCCTTTTGGTGCCAGCAGTGCACCGGTCACTGCGTGCTGTTCACGTGCTTTTCTTCACCTTCTCTGTGTTCATTAGGAATTTCTCCAGTGGCAGTGTTCTGAGTACTTTTACCAGAGTCCAGACTGCTGAGACTGAGCATGTAATCTTTCCCTGGAAAATCAGTTGTTTTGTCAAACACTGTGTGGCTAGCCCAGTCTGCTTTTAGTACCCATGTTACATTTTAAGACCGTTTTCCATTTACCTCTTGTCCTCCAATTACCCTTCTCCTCAGAAGTGGAGTCTAAAGCCCTGCAGTCTATTGAGGTCAAGATAACAGGCCTGTTTAGGCTTCAGCCATTATCCCTACCTTCCTGTCCCTTTGTACATGTAAGAGCTCTCCTTGCTTTTCTCCACTCATGTTCCTCCCTGGCTTCACAGCCTTATCAAAACCCTATGGCAGAAGAGCTGTAACTTCCTGGGTTTCAGGGTTGGTAGTCCTCTCACTGCCCTTATATTCTTAACATTGCTTCAGCAGCCACAGTGTTGATTTCTATTTCTTTACCCCAGTCCCATTAATTAAGAGCCTCTGTTGTTCCTCTGAAGTTTTCTATCAGCTTAATTGAATACTTAGAGGAACTCACATAGTTTGTGGTCCATTCTTTCACCTAGTTGACTGCCATCTCACCTGTGCTGCACAGTGACCTCACTACTTCTATTTATGTATAAATTTAGTAAAGTAATTTGTTTTAGTTTTATTTTCTCTATGCACCAAGCCTCGTTTTGATCATTCTTATGTTACCTTGAAATTCCTTTGCTGTTAAGACATGGCTTTCCTTGCTGATCAGTCTCTTCTTCCAGGCACTGGATTATTCCCAACCCTAAAACATAAACAATGCCATGCCAGGTCAGAACCAGGATCTGTCAAGCCCTGAGCATTGTCACAGCAGGCCACAGATGCCTCTGCACACTGCAGAGGATTAAGAAAAAACCAAAACAAAACGGGACAAGCGTGTAGAGCTAATTCCCTGGCACACTCTCCCAGCCTCCTGTGGCTTGCGGCTCAGGGACTCTCCCGAGCTAGGCACTGCCGTGCTTAACACCCTCAAATGGATTCTCCTGGTAACTGATCTATTCACTTTTTGAATGTGTGGTATCCACAGCCTCCTGTGACAAGGAACGTGGGGAAGCACTTGGGAGGAATAAGCTTCTCAGCCCATATGTACTCTTTCTTTTCGTCCACAGTGGTATTCTCTACCTCAATGATGACTTCCGAGGTGGGGGCCTTTTCTTCACTGAAGTGGACACTGTGACTGTCACAGTAAGTCTGGGACTGGCCAAAAGAAGGAGAGAGGACTGAGGGTGAGACCTAGTCTGGGTGGGAGGAAAGTATTTGGTTATTGGATTCCACCATTCCAAAAACAGTCCAGTGCTAATGCTGTGGCAGATTCAAATAGGGGCAGCTAAAGGCAAATAGAGGCAAATTAAAGGCAGAGGAGAGGTTAACTCTTTCCTAGCTGAGGTTTTCCAGACTCTTCCCGTCTGTGGGTGTCTGTGACCTTTGTTGTCCCTTTGATTCTCTCTGCCCCTCTCCAAGGTCTGCCTTGCTCACAGACTGGCCGTGGATGCTTAGCAGGTCTCTACTCTTCCATGTTCCCAGAGGCAGTGTCACCTCTGTAGAAAGACTCTGTGCTTCAGAGCAGGGGACTGCTGGCTTCATGGTCTTTTCTCTCTCTTGGCAGGCCGAGGTGCATCCTAAGTGTGGGAGGCTGGTAGCCTTCAGCTCTGGCAAGGAGAACCCCCACGGCGTGTGGGCAGTGAGCCGCGGAAGGCGCTGTGCTGTTGCTCTCTGGTACACACACTCCCGGGAACATGCGGAGCAGGTGAAGGACCATGCTGAAGAAACAAATACAAGTACCTCCAAGTGAGATTAAATCCTGCTGAGGAGTAGCTTTTGAGCTTTCCCTTGGGGAAGGGCCTAGTGCAGCAGCTGGGAGTTGGTTGCCCTGTGACAAGGTGTGTGGTGGAGATGCCAGCCTGTGGTCGGTCCTGCAGGAGAAAATGGGCTCTGGAGTGGTTGGATGGATGTGGCAAAGACAAGATGTGCCTTGTGAGCCCCTGCGAGCAGAGCCAAGACCCCATCAGGGAGGGGCTCACATCTTCTCTGTCTCCATGTCTGCAGGAACGGGTGAAGGCAGAGGAGCTGATGGAGCAGAGGGCTGTGGAGCAGGACCGGCTTGATGGAGAAATACATCGGGGGACTGATCACAGCAGCAGATCCTCCTTAGAACCTCCTGTTCCCAACAGTGGAACCAAGCCTGCAAATCGGAGACAGAAGCCTGGCTCAAACAGCAAGCAGCACCCCAAGGTGCTGCGGGCCAGAGATGAGTTCTGAGTACACAGGGCTCTGGGGGCAGGACTGGCACACACCATGGCCTGGCAGGTCATGGTAGGACCGGGACCATCGAGGCCTGGAGCAGTGTAGTAGCATGCTAGAGCTGTAGCGTGGGGAGGGATGCAGTTTTCTTCTCTGTGGTGTCCCAGCAGATGAAAAATGGGAGAAGGGCAGAGTGTGGAAGTCAGTGGCACCTGGAACTTTTTTCACTGCCTCACCAGTTTGTGTCACTCAGAAGTAAGAAGATAAGGTCTTCTCACCCCATTCCTCTCAGTGCCAACTTTTTGGTCATGCAGGGCTAAATCTGAAAGGGGGAGGAGCCTGGAGTCTTTCGGGAAGGGCTGTCTCACATTCAGGAATTCAAAACTGAAGCCTTTGACTTTCCTGGGCACCTGCAGACTCCAGAACCTCGCCACTGATCTGACAGGGAAGGTGAGGGACTGTGAATATATGGAATAAAAGCGAAATGCTGGACACACATATTGGTTGGAGCTTGAGCCTGTACAACATGAGGGAGACGTGCACACTTGTTGCTGATGGAAATTTAATTAACAAATAATGGAAGGGGGTTGAGCGCTCCGTGAAAGAAATCGGTGTTTGCCTAGATCAAGAAAGTCAGTTCTGCCATGACTAGCATGGAAAGGGTGAGGAGTACCTTTAAGAATAAGCACTAAATGCTCACGTTTCCCTGCAGCAAAGCCTCTCTTTATTTTGTTTGTCTGTGTTTTCCCTCTCCATGCACTAAATTGTCCCTGAAAGCAGAAGAGAGATTTTGTTTATCATTTTCCACCCTGATAGAAAGACAATCTGCTGTCACTGCCTGGGGGATTAGTGTCCCGAGATGGGATTATTTTGTAGCCAAATAGGAATTGAATGGGGTGGATATGGAGTATCAAAAAGAGCAGTGACCCTTTTCCTGGGAAGCATTAGAGCCAGAGATCAATCTGTGGTCATGACATACTCAGGCCTTGATGAGTTATGCATGGAGACCCCAACTACAGTTCAAGTGGAAGAAATCTGTAGGATCAGGTCAGTGGTGTAAGAGGTGGGTGAGTGATGCCCTCATCACCATTGGCACAGAACCCCTGCTCTGTGGATCGGGAGGTCTTTCCTCAGTCTGAATCCTGACACTTCCTTAACATGCAAGCTTGGGAAACCCACACTGGCAACCCTTTTTGCTTCCCATCCTCCCCAGGGTCACAGGAAAAAGACAGTTTGATGTGTGCATTTCAGATTCCCTCTCACTGGCAAGGGGCCCATCACATCCTAGCATTCACTGATATATGTCCAGCCTGATCATTTCTGTGGGCGTCCTGAGTGGTTCCTTCCTGGCGAGGACATGTTGGTGAGTGAGGGGCCAGTGTCCACATCTCTGGCTTGCATTGCCCAAAGGTGGTTTGGGTGATTAGACTGATGGCCTCCTGACGTCAGATGAGATCCGTTAAAAGGTATTTATCTCGGGCTTGGGCCAAAGCCTCGGGAGAGATTAAAAGAGATTGAGGCCAAGATAATCCCCTTGCAGCATCCCACTAAAGTGGCTGCCAAAAGGCATGCCACCAAATCTTTTGCCACCCTGGACCCCTGTGCCCAGTTCTGGTTTCCCCATCCAGAGCCCCATTTGCTGCCCAGAGAGGGTGTGGCAGCCCTGCCATTGGTTTCCCCTTATCAGGGCCTCTGTGGGTGGCATCATCCCTCTTTCCGCCCTGCCCAGGACATGCGTAGCATGCTGTCCCCAGGAAAATGGGAATTCCTGTGGACTGTGAGGTACAGCAAGCCCTGCCCCAGTGGCTGATAATCTTAGCCTGTTCTGGCTAATCTTCACTTTATTAGTTTGTTGCTGATATAAACGGAGTCAAATCCGCCTGTGATGGTTTCTTTCCCTTCAGGAGCAGTGTGCTACTCTCTCTTTTCACCCCTCCCCATCCACCTGCTTTGCATTACGTCCCAATCCGATTTCCCCAAGTCTCTGGTGTCTGATTTAATTTGCCTGACGCTGCTCCTGGAATCAGCCCTCCCCCAACCCCTCCCGTCCACAGCCTTCCAGCTCCCCATGGGGAGATCAGTCCTGGGAGAGGCTGAGGAGCAGAGAGGGAGCAAGGAACTCGCTGAGTGGACAAACAGGGCTGACTGGAGAAGGCAAAGGGACAAGGGGCTTCTGGCCAGCAAGGAGCTGTTCTCACAAGGGAAGCAGCTGTGAGGGTGCCATCCAGAAGGGACTGCAACCCACCGCACTCTACAGATCCCGGTAAGTACCCTGCCCTGTTGTGATGCCTGAGGTCACCTTGGTGAATCAGGCATTTGGGAGCCTGAGTTTCTTGGTGTGATTCTGTGAGGAGTCTTTGCACAAGGGCTGATACCATCAGAGGATGCGGGAGGTTGAGATCATGGAGAGGAAGGACTTGGGGTTAGCGCTGAGATGTCTTTACAGTGGTGAGGGGCTTTGCACAGGGATGGGGTTTCTTGTTCTCCCTTTGGCAGGTAAATCTTACCAGTTTTCAGACTGGAGCAGGAGGATGACACCTCTGCTGAGGGACCTGGCACTCATTGCCCGTACACAGTCCTGCACTCCCGTTGTGCCCCGAGCACACCTCTTTGCAGCTGGCTGCTTTTCTGGATAGAGAAGGAGCCCTCAAAAAGCAAGGAGCAGATCAGGGTAATTTTATCCTGACCTTTGATCTCCATCACAGGAGAGAGGGATCATCTCTGTATCCGGCTCTGCAAGGAGCCCAGGGTCACCAGGGCGAGCCTGTGAAGCTAGTCAGGGATTACACAGAGACCCAGGGATGTTGCCTATTAATAAATGGTCCTCCTTCCTGCACCTTTCCCTTTTCCATTCACAGCCCTCTCCCAACATTCCAGAGGGACCACTCCCTCCCCAGTGTAGGGGAAGCTACCCAGAGGATAGGTAACTTGCACCCTGATCCTCACAAGGGAGTGATGCAGGTGACTTAGTGGGACAGTCCCTGGGGTGCAAGCTGGGCCCCTTCCATGGCATAGTGCAAGGGATTATAGCCACTGCCCTAAAAAGGCAGCGTGTGGCAGCAAAAGGCAGAAGACAGATGATTTCAGATTCCCCTCTGCCTCACACCACAGTAGAGGCATTTGGTCTGCTACTAGCAGACACCCAAGGGCTCAGGATGGGTTTGGTTGCCCACAGACAGGAGTGCTACATAGGTGCCTCCAGCAAAGTTGTTGGAAAAGGCAGGAGTGGGAAGAACTGTCTTGTTGGAGAGCAGAAGGAATGAAATGTGGTTTCAGGAGCCGAGAGCTGTGAACTGGATGACCACAGCTGAGGCATAGTTCGGAAGAGGGCTAGCATGAACCAACTGAGCCCAGGCTCCGTTTGGCTGTGCTGTGCTCTCTGGTCACGCTTGTAGGGGGCATAGCTCTGGACCAGTGCTGGTGCCAAGGTCCACCTCTGTCCACCAATAGCTGTGCTGATGGTCGTGAATTGCTTTTTCCAAAGGTACCTAAGGACTTGGTTTCCTCTACTGCTTAGCATCCACCTGAAAGAGCCCTTACTTCCAGAAAGCACTGAGTGTGAACAATTGAGAAGCCTTTCCCATTAAAACCAGCCTGGACAGCTGCCATGAGCAACTGTGAGCTGATCCTTGGATCCACAAGAAATGTACATTCCTGAGGTCCTGCTGGTCTAGGCAGGAACATGCCTTGGCCAAACTCCAAACTCTGTTCCCCTTTCCTCTGTTCTTCCCCCATTTGGTTTCCCCCACTTCCTGTTCTAAATTTACATGACCACGATGAGCTGCTCTTTTGCACACCTGCCGTAGTCCTCCTGGGAGGCAGCTGCACTACACTGGGAACTGGCTAACGCAACTCTCCACAAATTGCACTGGGATGTGATGGATGGAGGGGACAGGCAAAGATGGAGCTATTATTATCACTCGTCTGAGGCTCCTTGTCCTTCTGAGGCTGAGAACAATTCCCAGCTTCATTTAGAGTGTTCCCTCAAAGGGATTTAAAGGTTCGGACAGAGTCCTGAGCTGCACCTTCTCTATATTTAGACCTTTTTATCTGTCCTCGACATCCTGCCCCTGCCGTTTGATCTGCCTACCGGCTCCGAAAGCCCCTCATCTGGTTGTGCAGCTTTACAGAGCAGGCTGTGAACTGGCACTCCTGTGCTAGTGTCAGATTGGAGAAACACCCAGGCAAGGGAAGAGACTGGTAAAAAAGCAGAAGCAATACAAGGAAGACTGTGATCCAATGGGTAACAAGGAGGACGTGTGCAGTCATCTTCACCTAAGGCAGAAATTGGAAGGAAGGCAGAACAAGGTTCCCATCTCCATGCAGGTCTGGGTAGGCAAAACCAGAAGTCTACAAAGACAGAATAGGGCAGCTGGATGGACAGTGATCTCAAATAGCCAAAGGTGTGTGAAATAACAGCCTGAAGAGCTTGGGAACCAAGCAGAGGAGGCTGGAAGCAGAGGGTTGGAGGGAAGAGGTGATCCAGAAGGAAAAGGCAATCCAACACTTAGGGTTAATGGAGGGGAGGTAGAATCAGTCCTAAGGAACACTGATAAAGGTCAGGATATGGGCCACAGCGGTCTCTGGGGTGGGCCTACTGGTCTCTGCAGGGCGGCTGGAAGTTCAGGTGTGCCACTTGGTGTCAGTAGGCAGCGACCACAGCTGGACACAGTCTCACAGCCTCTCTGTACGCTGAAACTGAGGGACAAACACCACAGGATAAGGAGGATGTGCAGGCTACAACGGAAAGCTACAAAGTCTTCCCCAGCATCTCCCCACTCTGTCAGTTAGCTGAGAGAAGGGTGGGGTGTCCATTCCCTTCCCAAAGGAGAAGTGCATGCAGGTGGGCTTTCATGGCCAGTCACTCAATGAGGTGCAGCTGTGCAGCCTTGTTGGGAGGACGCTCCTCGTCACTTCTCTGAGAAGAAAAAACATTGTAAAGGGCCCAGCTCAGGCATTGGTATCCTTCAGTATAGATAAGTCTGACAGCCCCAGGCCACTGCTGTGGCATATGCCTCTGACAGTGCAATCCCAAACTCCTCTCCTGCTCCCTCACTGTCTGCTGGGGCCAGCAGACCAGGCCAGCAGCCATGTCTAGTGCATGGGCAGGGAGCAGCGTAGAGTTAGCAGCCCTGTGGCTCTGTCCAGCCTTGCAGGCAGCAGGCACAAGTCTCTCTTTGCAAAGTATAGCCTGGAATAGACTCCCACTGGGATAAGCTCATGCCTCCCAGGAGCTACAGGAAACCTATATCCCCTTGTCTTTCCTACACTCAACACCATGTCACAGGAATGATTGACCAAGCAGAAACTCACTGTGCATGGAGGATCAAAGGAAAGCCATGGACATGTTCAGGGGAAAGAATTTGTACAGGGAAACTCAAAGAGTTCAATGAAGCAGCAAGCAGAGATGGGACTTGGGATCTATCTGAATGCGCTTGCCCACAGCAAGAGAGCAGACTGGCATGGATGGACCCAAAGCTTCACAGGCTGGAAGAAATGAGGTCTTCAGGCAATGGGCCAGAGAGGGATGGAGGTGGTGTGAGCCACAGGGACTAGGAGAAATTCTGCAGTTGCTGCTGGAATATTTCTTGGCCTGGGGGCAAAGCACTGGTTCTGATGATAAACAACATCTGGAGCACATCTGGACACACCTAACCAGGAGAAATGTTGAAGCAACTAAATGCCAGGTCTGTCTGCAGGAGTGGGAGAAGGCAGAATCACTGGTGAAGAAAGAGAGAACAAAACAGAGATGCTGTATAGTGATACAGTACACCTGCATACTGAATATGGATTACAGTTCTGGTTCACTGCTCTCCCTGCAAAAACATATCATCTATGCTCTGTAAACAACTGAAAAGAGCTGAGAGAACAACAGAGGTAATAGGATGTAACAGCTTACATGGGAGGAATGACTAAGTTTGCACTGCAGTTTGGATAATAGGTGAAGGAAGACAGATATGACAAAAATGTACAAAATACCAAGTGATGCAGAGGTGAATAGAGACTATTCATTTGCTAATTCTTCCAACTCAAAATATAGGTACCTCCAAGTGGTACTAGTGACACCGGGGAGTAACAGAAGCAGGAACTTCTTTGCACAATCTCCCACCAAGCTGTGGAAGTCATCATGATGGGGTGCTGAGGATGCTAAACTTTAACATGGGCACAAAAGTTGTGTGGATAAATGCATATAAGAAAAGTCCATCGAGGACTTTCATACAGTAATGATGCTCTAGCTTTGGATGTCAGTGAAAAGCTGGGGCTGAGCAAGTAGGAGAAATACCACTCTCAGCTTATGTTATCCTGAGATCCTTCCCTAGTCTTCCAGTTGTTTGTTTTTTTTTTTAATGGAAAACTAAAATGGAATCTTGAGAGAGCATCTCAACAGCCCCTACATTTCCTGTAGTGGGTCGTGCCTTGGACATACAACTGGAAATAACCACTGGGCTCCCCCCACAAGTTTCCTCCTCCTAGAGCTGCAATGGCCAGCTTGGCCGTGAACAGGGAAAACCTGATGAAGAGGACCTAGGGCTTGGTAGGGCTTGGAATGGAGAGGCTAAAAATTGTGGCCAGAACCACAGTAAGAGGCTCTGGAGTTTTCCAGCTTCACAATGTGTATGTGTAAGCAGGATACAAGACCAACTGGACCTTTGATCAGGCCCAGTATGATCTTTCCAAATGCTAAGAGCTTTGACTGGATACAGGACAACATTACCAAGCATTCAGCCAAGAAATGGTCGCTAAGACTTTATGTCTACATTTGCATGACTGATCAGTCATATTACTGCCCTTTCTACCTCTCTCCTTTGATTTGTCCCCTCAGAATCAAGGCTGCCCCACGTGAAGGAGCCACCCCTAGGTCAGAAAGATGGGGGAAATGGAACAGATGAAGCAGGAGGCTGAGCAACTGAAGAAGCAGATTGCGGTAATGCTGGCAACAGTCTTGAAATTCCTGAGAGAGTGTCTATCGCCCCACCTCGTGAATAAACTTTCCTCCTCAGCCACCAGTTGGAGTTGAGCTTTCTCCATCTACATACTTTGAGCCCTATGCAGTTCTCCACAGCCCTTTAAGTGCTAATGGAGATCTTCACAGCATGGTGGGGGGAAGAGTGGGAGGGGAAGGAAAAGAAGAGGGGACAGGGGTCCAAAGAGTGTAGTGAATCCCCGGAGTCTCCTCTGTCTTCAAGGCAGCTGATGTTCTGTCAGTGGAAGGATCCACAGAAAGGGTGCAGCACAGGGAACTGGATGCTGACTAGCTTTTGGCTCATCTTCCTGACAGTTAACTGGTGTTGAGGTACCCTAATCGCAGACCAGGATCCCCCTGGGTTGGCCACAATCCAAGCACAGCAAAGCCACATTTCCTACTTCTAGTAGGCCCTAGGCTACACCCCTGAATTTCACTTGCCATTGCCTTCATCACATGTTTTTAATCTATCTCATATGCTCTTGTCTCTTCTCCAGGATGCCCGGAAAGCCTGTGCAGACACAACACTGGCTCAGGTAAAGGACAGGGCTGGCTGGGCAGGTGACTGTGTGGGGGTCAGCTAGCACCACTCTGAGGGTGTCTCTCCAGCTAGAAAGCAGAGTTAGAAGGCAGTGATGTGGACAGCAGTAAAGCTTCTGCCAGTCCAAGACTTATTTTCTGTCCCGCCACTCTTTTCTCAGATTGTGTCTGGAGTGGAGGTTGTTGGCCGCATCCAGATGCGGACCCGAAGGACCCTGCGAGGGCACCTGGCCAAGATCTACGCCTTGCACTGGTCCACAGACTCCAAGTGAGAGCAATGTTGCTGATCTGCTGGGTGCAGGGCAGCACAGGGGTGTGACGGGCAGGAAGGCTCTGACGAGAAGAGAGCTACTAACATGATCTCGTTCCTTTCTCACAGACTTATGGTCAGTGCCTCACAAGATGGAAAACTGATTGTGTGGGACACATACACAACTAACAAGGTAGGAGTCAGGTGGCTGCAGCAAATGGAGATGCTGGAGTGGGTCCCCTCAGAGCTGTTGGCCTTGTCCTCCTCCCTCTGCTGCCAAGAGTCCTGACATGGTTTCTTGTCCTCCCAGGTTCATGCCATCCCTTTGCGTTCTTCCTGGGTCATGACGTGTGCCTATGCTCCCTCAGGGAATTTTGTGGCCTGTGGGGGCCTTGACAATGTGTGCTCCATCTACAGCCTCAAGTCTCGTGAAGGCAACGTCAAAGTGAGCAGGGAGCTCTCAGCCCATACAGGTGTGTGCACCCCCTGCTTCCAAACTTCACCCTTCTAGCCCTGTACTTTTTCTCATATTTGCTTGTTCCTGCTTCCCAGGATACCTCTCCTGCTGCCGGTTTCTTGATGACAACAGTATTGTGACTAGCTCTGGAGATACCACATGGTGAGTGCTGTCTTTTGCGTCGTAGTGACGTGACCTCTGGCTCTTAGAGGCACAGCACACATCAGCAAGTGCAGTCCTTTGGCTCTGCAGCAGTCCATTAAGGAAGAATTGCTCCTACATGGGGAGGTCACGCAGAACACCTTAAGAAGCTTGATCCATTCTTCCTCCCTTGGCAGAACAGGTGCTTCTTTTCACAGTTGATGCCAGGTCAAGATGCAGGTCAACTGGTGAAGCAGTAGGGACCATGTTGTCAGCTGTCATAAAGCACAGTGTCATCTATCCAAGGACAGAAAACATTTTAAATTTATGTGGAGCCCACCGATGTGCTTCACTTCTCAAGTCTTGCCCGCCATACAAGGGGCACCAGCAGACTTAGCACCTGGAGCCTTTGTTTCCTGGTTCTCAATTCTCGCTGTGCTGTGACTGAGCAATGCTGAGTCTTTATTCACCCCACCCCATTTTTCCATGCTGTAGCCATGGCTTCCCTCCTCCTTTTGTTTGCGCGTGGGACAGCTCCTTGGCCCAGCTGTAGATGTGTTCTTCCTGGGTTGGCTCTGAGAAGTTCTCTCCTCTCCCCCTGCACAGTGCGCTCTGGGACATTGAGACAGGGCAACAGAAGACTGTGTTCCTGGGACACACTGGAGACTGTATGAGCTTGGCCGTCTCCCCAGACTTCAAACTCTTTATCTCTGGGGCTTGTGATGCTACTGCCAAACTCTGGGATGTGCGGGAGGGCTCCTGCCGTCAGACCTTCGGAGGACATGAGTCTGATATCAACGCCATCTCTGTACGTATGCTGTCTGCACAGGGGTGGGGAAGCATGGAAAATGGAGTGTGGACCAGCTCTGAAACAGAGTCTCGGGAGAACGTTGAAAAAGCTGTCACAGTCGTGTGGGAAATAAGGGTCTCAGAAGACCCTGGCCCCAACATCCAGCCTGAAGCAGGGAGGGCCTGAGTTCACTGAAGTTTGAAGGCTGGCTCTACCCAGGCACCAAAGCACCTAGGTCTTGGACAGCCAGCACACCATGGTCTGTGGAGCTCAGCGCCCTAACACAGGTGCTGGTGCAGCTTTGCTCATAGCAGCTGTTGGGAATCGTGGTTCAGGCATGCTCCAGCATCCCTGGCACAAGACACATGTGAAGCAGCGGGAATACCTAATTCAGCTGAAGGTCTTAGTCAGCTCCAGACAGAAGAGGTAGGAACTTGGGATCACAGGGAGATCTTCTGAAGATTAAATTTTCACGAGAGGCAGCACAGACATCTGGGAGAAAGTATCCCCCTCAGAGGCAAGGGTGCAAACCAGAGCCCTAGAGACATCAAGGGCAAGAAACATGCCAGACTAATCCTTGTGGCTAAGCAATGAGTCTGCCAACTCCCTGCAAAATCTGCTGCTTGAACTACCCTCCACTGACTTCAACTACAACTTTTCTCATCTGTCCCACTGCTACCTTGCCAGCCACATGGTTTTCTGCCATACCTGCTCCTTAGGAGTCCTTTCTTTGCATCTCAGAGCAAGGCCAAAGAAAGCGAACATGTATGAGAAGGTTGGGGTATGAGGATCAGACAGAGGAAGGCTCTCATAGGTCCAAATCATGCTAGACCCCAGCTGGGGGATAATGAGTGGATCTTTGTCAAGCCCCGAACTCACAGCTGGAGCTAAAGTAATCCCTCCTCAAGGACTGAGATGTCTTGGAACAGCTCTAGCCCCTAGGTCATTGGTTTTCTTGAGGTAGAAGGGGTTTATTAGGTCTTAGGAGAAGCATCAATCTCCCCCTTCAGCAGACTCAACTTTTATGATCCAGTGCCTTGTCCCACTGGGTTTTCTTATCTCCATGGCTTCCTGGAGTTAGCAGGGAGTTGAAAAGTTGAGGAAATCTGTCAGGATCTGAGGAAAACCTTACTAAAATCTGATATGTGCCCTCCCCAGTTCTTCCCTAATGGTGAAGCCATCTGCACCGGCTCAGATGATGCCACCTGCCGTCTCTTTGACCTCCGGGCAGACCAGGAGCTCATTGTGTACTCTCATGAGAGTATCATCTGTGGAATCACATCAGTCGCCCTCTCCCGCAGTGGGCGTCTCGTGCTTGCTGGGTACGATGACTTCAACTGCAACATCTGGGACTCCCTGAAAGCAGAGCGTGTGGGTGAGTGGCTCTTTCATTCCCTGCAAGGCCTTGTGTCCCTATCAAGGCAAGGAAAAGGCATTTATTTTTTCTAGAAGGAACACATCCTATACCGAGAGAAACCCAATAAGGCTTCCTAGCACTTAAGGAGCACACCATAACTACTACAACTCTCTGTTGTGCAGAACTATTATTTCTAATGTTAAGGAAGTCGAGACTTTAAGGAACATTGTTTCAAGGGGGAAAAGAAGTTTGCTATTGGCTAAAACTGCTCACAACCACCAGCAGACTTTCCTATTTTCTCCTAGCCTCTGCTGTTGCCAGTTCCAGGTACTCACAGTGCCACTCGGTGGCAAGGCACCAAGCCAAGAGCGGACCAGGGCTTCCGTCCAACATATTTGGATATTCTCTGATGCTCAGACACAGAATACGCACCATTTTTCTTTCAAATGTGGCCCCTACCCTCAGAAAATTCGTGAAACACAGCCCACCAACATCATTGCCATTTCTCACCCTCATCAAGGACACCCTTCTATCTTAGCCCTACATTGCTCCAGGATGAAAGCAGTTGTATGAGGATTCAGCTGGCCGCACTTGCCCAAGAACACTGCTCTTCAGCCAGTCCCATGGGTAGTGGTTGTAGGCCATGCAAAGAAGTTCTTCTGCGTGTTTGCTCTTATTAAACACATACCAATTTTAACACATTGTGCAGGAACAGGGTGACACACAGGGGTGTAGGTACACAGCCCACGATGAGTGTCCTCTGCTTGGTGAACCCTGTCATCCCTCACAAGTCCCACTTCCTTCCCTGACCTCTCCTTTCTCCCCCACAGGTATCCTTTCTGGCCATGATAACAGAGTGAGCTGCCTGGGGGTGACAGCAGACGGCATGGCTGTTGCCACTGGCTCCTGGGACAGCTTCCTCAAGATTTGGAACTGAGGATGGCAGCAGAGAAGGGAAGAGCAGTGGAAGCACAGCCCACAGCCCGAGCCCATGCAAGCAGCATTGTCAGATGAGCACAACAGAAACGCCTACCTACCACTCCCGCTTGTCTCTAGACACAGGTCACTTATAGGAGTCTCCCAGAGCGAAAGGGAAAGGAGAGGTCAGGGAGGAGAAGCAGGGGGAGCTGGGGAACAGGAGCACACATGCTGGCCCTTCTGTCCACCTCTAAATAGCCCCAGCAGTTTCCAGCCTTGTGCAGCCTTGAAGAGTTGCAAAACACTGTTCTTTATGTCTCAGGACTTTACAGTTCAATTCAGACAACCTGCATCTTCCTTCAAACACCTCTACGCACGCTGACACCCATCCTCCTCCTTCAGAGGATCCCTCATCCAATACCTGCCCCCGACAAAGATCTCTCCCTGATTTAACTCTACCTAGCTTCTCTGTGCAGCTGTCCTACATCCCTGCAGACAGCCATAGAGATGTACTGGGTTTGAGATTTCTATCACACCACCTCAAACAAAAAGCTAATGTAAATTTGGCTCATTTCCATTGGGGAAGACTTGAGCTAGCTCAAGTCTTATCTATGTATAAATGGGAAAAAAGGTGGTCTTCAGACCTTCCAGAATACCAGAGAATATATTTATTCTTTTCTTAGATCAAATCTCATCTATGCATAAATGGCAGAAAGGTAGCCCCCAGACCTGCCAGAATATCAGGGAATATTGTATTTATTATTTATTGTCTGCTTCTTGCTGTACCTTCCCCTTTTGCCTCACTCCTGCATTGTGTGGTGACACTGTCTAACCAGTAGCCATTGGCCCCTGTTTTCAAGTTTTAGATCTGTATAGCCCAGGCAAATAAAGAAAGCTCACATAAGCACTGCAGGCTGTGTTCTTTCCAGCATTGCAATGAGCTACTGCAAACACAACGCCTCTCCTGTGAATATTGCCTGCTGACCCCATCCAGACACCTCATCTACAGGTCTTGCTCTAGCTCACAATCCCTCAGAGGAGGGCGTTCCTCACCTATGTTTTAGTTAAGAGGCTGGAGTTAGGATAGAGAGCTGAAAATGCATCCTTGCAAACCTTGGAGATTTAAGCTCAGTTACAGGACACAGACATTTTATTCAGTCCCTATTCCACTTGTTGGCTCATAACATCCTGGAGTCCCAAGGCTCTGCTAGGGGGAACTGACGGTCAGCAGTGTTCAGCGACTTATCAACAGAAGGTCAGTATTAGCACACAACACTATTCATACTATTTTGGATCTCACCTTCATGCCAGACCCTTGCAATAGTCTACAGTCCTTTGTATGCATTAGTTTTAGGCCAGTATAGGCACAGTTTAACTTCAGAAGCAACCCCAGATGTACAGTCTCCTGCACAGAGCTGCAGCTTCCCAGCCCTTGCTATAGCATGTGGGTTCAGGGCCAGACCCTTCAGCATGTTACAGATTTTAAGGCTAATGGGAAGTTGAACTATTTGTTCCTGAACCCTTGTCCCCAAAGAAAATATTGTGCTGGGCAAGCAGGGGACTCCTGCTGTCCTATCAGGACATATAGTCAGCAAAGGCTTAATACAAATTTATTTACTACAGATAAAAACTCAACAGAAAAATCAATACAGCAATGTACAACAGAAGAACCAAAGTCTGTGCTATACATAAAATGTGGCAAACTAGGAGGAGGAGAGAAAGAGAGAGTGATTTTTCCCCACGGGGATAGACAAGATCACTGCTCTAGAATTTCAGTCTATTGCAGGATTTTCCCCCCCTAGAAAACTCAAATTACAGCAAGATCCTGAAAAAGGAAATCTCTAGTTCTCCACAAAAGGACACTGTTGGTTCTCTTTGTTCAAGTCATCCCAAGCACAGTTCCCAGATTTAAGGCTCCTGCTCAAGTCCACTGTCACTTCCTTCTTTTCCCCAGGGTTCTCTCCCAACACATGCTTTTTGCCCTAGAGAAATAAAAAACCCAAACAAAGTGTAAAACACAAATTAATTGATGGTTAGGTAATTCTCAGTGGAAAATGTGCCCTATTTTCAGGCCATTCAGCTTTGGTTCTCTTGTAACAATGTACAGAAGTGATGGACTTCTTTCTACAGCCTAAAGAGAAGGAATGCACTGAAATGGGCAATATCCATGTTAGGACCTGACAGACATTAAACAAGACCTGTAGGCACTTAAGGATGGGGCTGACCCACAGAAAAATATTTATGAAGTCACTAGGCTCTACAGGCCTAGGAGACCACAGTTCCAAACTGGGGCCCCACAACACACAGAAACTGAAGGATTTGGCTTTTTTCAGCCCATTCTCCATCCCACAATACAACCCATTAAGCTTTACCTGGCGAGGGGCAGGAGTACTGGGAGAATTATCATCTCGTAGAATGCTGAGGGGAGAGCGGCCAGTTCCTCCAGATGTTGCCATGATTTTGTTGTTGGGCTTGTGTCTTACAGGCTTGCTCACTAGTTGACAGAAGGAAACACATCAATGCATCACAACAAAGCTAGAAGGTCCTAGATTTTAAATGCCTCCTGGCCTTTATGATCTAGCTTGCTTGCCGGTACAGCAAAGACTTACCTGAGGACTTTGAGGCAAAGGGATTACAGAAAGGTTGATGTTGGAAGGGAACTCGGAGGACCTGCTCCAGCAGGGCAACCTGGAGCCAGTTGCCCAGGACCAGGTCCAGGTGGTTTTTGAATATCTCGAGTGGAGACTCTGCAGCCTCTCTGAGCAACCTGCTCCAGTGCTCAGCCACCCTCTCAGTGAAAAAAAGTGTGTCCTGATGTTCAGAAGCTTTCTGTGTTCCATTTTGTCCCCGTCGACTCCAGTCCCACCGCTGAAAGGAGCCTGGCTCTCCCTTCCTTATACTTTCCCTTCAGCTATTTATATGTGCATTATAAGATACCCCCTGAGCCTTTTCTACCCCGAGTAGAACAGTCCCAGCTCTCAGCCTCTCCTCCTAGGAGAGATGCTCAGCACAGAGCTTTCTGAAGCACAGTCTATACCACAGACTCAGCCATAGCACTGTGATGCGTTTCCCACCCTTGCTCCCTAGCTCTTTCCAAGGAAAAGCTGAAAAGGTTTCTCTGAACAGGTTTCCACAATCACAAACCCATTTCAGCGAGGGGAGCAGTTTACATATACCTCTCCGTTTTGACTACAGGTTGAAAACGTAATTTCTCAACTCTTGAAAGAAACAGGTTCGATAACCCAGCAGCTCCCAAAGGGGCCTCCCAGCTGCAGAGCCCCCAGGCCAGGCTGCCCGCGGTGGTGGGACACGGCCGAACCGGGGGATGAGGACAAGGCCTCTGTCAGGGGGCAAAGCCTGGAGAAGGCAACCCATCCCGAGGGTGCCGAGTGCCCCGACTTGCTCGCACGGCGGCCGGGGCGGCTCTCGGGGCACACGGAGCCCAGTCACCGCCCCACCGAGCACTTACCGGAGGATAAGCCGTGCCCGGCGGGGCGGGCGGGCCGAGCAGGACCCGTGCTGGGGGAGAGCGGCCCCTCCGGCTCCCCCGCCGCGGGCA
>VZRE01011078.1:31609-44612 GCA_013396775.1 Cephalopterus ornatus | reverse complement strand
CATCACTCTCTACAACTACCTGAAACGAGCCAGCTCTGCTCTCAGGCAACTAGTAGTAAGACAAGAGGGCATGGTCTTAAGCTCTGTCAGGGGAGGTTTAGGTTGGATATTAGGAAGAAATTCTTTACAGAGAGGGTAATTGTATTCAATCAGGCATTGTATTGGATTGCCCAGATAAGTGGTGGATTCTCTATCTCTAGAGGTTTTTAAGATGAGACTGGATGTGGCACTTAGTGCCATGGTCTAGTAACTACGGTGGTGTTGGATCAAGGGTTGGACTTGATGATCTCAGAGGTCCTTTCCAACCCAGCTGATTCTATGATTCTATGATTTAAAAGCTATAGACTCTCTCTCAGAGAGAAAAAATTACAAACAAAATCTTGTACTACATGCTCTGGTAAATACTGTGTTCTGCTCTCCTATTTACAGAGCACTTAGCTTTTTCAGAATTTTCAGATAAAAACAATTAAATCCTTGTAGCCCTTACCTTTATCCCTTAAGGACAGGAGAAAATCTTCCTTGGGTTAGAGGGCAGTGCAAGGATGTGATCTTGCAAAGGTTCCCGCTATCTGTCTCAGTTTAATCTCCTGTACAGCTTGCAAAGACATAAAGTACCAAACCACACTCCCAAGGTGCTGTAAATACTTTTTTTCTGTTGCAGCTTCAGGAAAGCCTGGTCTCTGGCAGCAGACCTCCTTAAAGTACATCTCACTCCATAAATGCCAAATCTTTCTGTACATACGATTCCATCCTCTACATGATCTGGTTACTGACAGTAATCTAAGGGTTTGATCCTCCACTTAAGGTCAGGATTTGGCCTGTATGCAGGCATATTTGGCAACTAGCTGTGGCTATGACTCTCAAGCACTGCTGCTATTGTGGAAATTAATGAAATTAGCCTCTAGTGAGGGACACAATTATTAACCAATGCAGCAGGCATGCAACAGCCTGCAGGGAGTTGCTGAGTCATGCATGAAATCTGCCTGTGACAGTGCAGAATGCTACAGGAAACACATTAATGAAACACCATTTAGGGTGAAAAGACATCTTTGTTATCTTCCCATGGCAGACTACTGTGAGAATGTTAAAATACTGTATTAATATATTTATTAAGGGGAAGGGAGAAGAATGATGCTTCAGAGTTATATGTCCACTAAAATTGAAGTTTAGATAGTATGCATTCAGAAATAATTTTATTTTCCAGTAATGACAATATGCAATATCACATAAGAAATGAAATTGAAGAATTGATCTTATTCTTCAAATACAGGATAGCTTCAATATTAAAATTAACATATAAATTTAGCATCAATCTTATTTCCCCACTCACATCCACTGAGTAAATGCACATAAAGAATGAATCACTGAAACAGTATACTGAGAGAATCAAAGTCATTTTTCAAAGATGTCAGCACAAATGTGAGGTGAGCCTGTTCACCAAGCATACAACAAATGTTGCAGAGGTGGCCCTTCAGACCGATAAGGAGGGCAAGTCAGGGACCCCCGGGGAAGCATCACAACCACCAGCAAGGGCAAGGCAGGGGATAGTTTTGGGCAGGACATCCCCATTTCTTACCCTTGCTCCCTTTCTGACTACTCTCTTGTCTACAGGTATGTTAGCTACAGGATAATGTGAATATCGCATTAGGGCTCTCCATGGCCTTGTTACTGTTTACATCATTGTCGGCCTTAACCACGTTGTCACAGCTAGAGGTTAACTAGGGGGGGTTAGCAGTGTGCCTCTGGGGAAGAAACCAGCCTCTGTAGAGCCCACTGCACCGGTCTCTGGTGGGCCTGGGACCTGGACAAGCAGAGCCACGAGCAGAGAGAGCAAGCTCTGGGCATTGCCCAGAGAGTAGACAGTGAAATCGTCCATCTGACAGGATGGGTCCTAGGGCACCCCAGAGAGGCTCCTGAATGGCTGCTCAGGCAGGAGCAGGAGCTGTGCAGAGGCTGAAGATCCCTTGCCCCAAGAATGCCACTGCTGCTCTAGCACCCAAAAAAAGACCCAAAGGAAAAAACAAACAAACAAACAAAAAACCCAAACACACAAACAACCACAAAACACCAAACAAACAAACAAAAAACCAAACCAAAACAAAAAAACCACACCCAACACCTCTTTGGATCCTGGGCTCCAGCAGAGACCTCACCAGGCTCAAGCCATCCTTCTTAATGCTTGAATTCTTTCTTTCCTCCGGAGGCTTCTGAGCACCAATGTCTCGAGCTTCTGGCCTCAGCCCCGTGTCCTCTGTTCCTCAGAACGATCTGCTCCGTCACGAGGTTACGCTTGTTCACCACAAGATGGAGCTGGCAAACGCCAGGTGTGGGTGCCCTACCCGAAGGCCTTCCCCCGGACCCCGGAGGCGTGGAAATGTTGGGATGCTGTACCCCCGCCGGCGCTCCGCAGGCTCAGGACCAGCCCCGCCGCCGCCAGCTGCGGTGACACGGCTGTCACCGACCTCGGTGAGGGCACGGTGCCAGTTCTGGGGTGGCCACTGCAAGCCCTGACGATGGGGCACACAGGGCTCCAGCGGAAAAGGGGCTCCCTCACCCCGCGGTTGCTCACTCTGAGAGGGTGGGAGTGGGTGGGCAGCCCCCACCAGCACAACAGAGGTCTGCAGAACAGGTCCCATCACTGTGTGGGCAGAAAAGGTTCCTGCCAACACACCAAAGGATCCTTAAAAAACATATTTGCCTGTAGTGCCAGCCTGGAAAATACAGCTGGGTGAGCAAAGCAACATCTCTAAAATACCATTGCAGGCCAATCCGTATTTTTTAAAAAATTAATCTTCTGGATAGCATTTTAGCTATTTTAGCAATATTTTATTGCATGGCCAAACAAAAATTATTGTTCAACATGAGAACTTGCATTTCTTGTTTTGAACAGAGATACATTTACTTTATTTCCAAAAAAAAAAAAAAGTAATTGTGAGTTGAATCAAGCTATTTTATAATACCAGACAAGGATCATTTTGTTTCCTTTTCCAGAACACAACTTATCAAAAGAGATAAAATTAAAAAAAAAATCATACCACTGAATCTGCATTTTCACCACAAGTGTGATAGTAGTTCACTCCACTTTAGCCATGGTCACCTTTCTTTGAAAGATGTGTCACAATTCCAAGATGCCAAAATTCTGTTCTCTGGAAACCTGCAGGCCATAGTGTTCATGAGCTGTCGCAGGTGCCACTGTTTGGTCTTTCTGCTGAAGATGATTCAACCTCTGTAGCAAAACAAACAAACAAAACACAAAAAAACCCCAAACCAAAACCCATGCAGATTTCATTTAATGTACAGGGATGCCTACACAAGTGTTTCTGCAGGAAGGAAATCCGCTCAAATTCAGAGCTCCTGGACCTAACTGCTCTGATCTAGTCTTTGACACTTAACTTCTCTGTGGTGTTGTAGCACAGCATTTCACTACCTTATGCCTTTCTGTTTGCAAGATCAAACATATTTTACTTATTACTTTCCTCTCTGGAGTGGCTGTAAGAGGAATTTGTTTACAAGTGCCACATGAATGCCCGCAAATTTGTCAGTACACAATTGAAATTGTGCATTTAGGAAAATTTCAGATGCTTTCACATTTACACTTCCATAAAAGAATCCATTTATTTTCTTTCCTCCCTTCGCCTGCTTTGATGTCTTTGCTCTGTAGCATTACCAATAAAATGCTTTAATGAAGAGCTCAGAAAGTTTTGCAAGAAAAAGTATCTTTCTGTTAATTTATCCCCTAAGGAAAATAAAATCATGATTTTATTCCCCTTTTTGTGCGTGTTCAGTACCTTGATAAAATGAAAGATTCACTGTGTGCACAAGACCTGCATAACAAGAAATGCCAAATGAGAACACAGGCATTCAGATCAACAATGACACTGGATAACATGCCTGATATGCATATAACAGTTTTAAAGCACATCTGCTTTAGGGCCCAACTTCAGGGCAGCCTCAACACTTTTCTGAAGTGTGGGACTAATCCATTCACCTGAAAGGCCTGACAGTCATTTTATCTGCATTCGGAGTTGTGTTTTGTACAAGTCAATTATCAAGCATATGTTGCCAGTTGTGAGCAATTGAAAAAATGGCACTAGAACCTTAACAAACTTCTAAGTGAATAGTTAACTTAGTGTCATTCCTCATCAGAAGCAATCCCTAATGTTACTCAGACACACATAAGATATGCAGTGTAATCAATGCATGCAATCATGCAATAAATTGTTCAAACCAATACTTTTCTATATTTAGGGAAGTTGCCATTTGGCTAAATATTATTTTAAAGAAAGGCCTGCTATTACATTCTATTTCCTTTTTTTTCTACTTCTACGGTATAGGAAAAAAAAAGATGCTTCTGAAGCACTGTGAGAGCCTTTTGTTTTCTGATTTCTGTGACTGTAGCAAGCTCTACTTTACTCAGCTGAGCTTGGAAGCGTCTGCAGTACATACTCAAGACCTCAGCTTCCCTGGTGACAACATCTGCCTAATCTCAGTTGCAAGCTACTAGGCAGGGAAGCAGAACCCAGACTTGGAAAAAGAGGCTTCCCTTGACTGCAGTTGCTGGAGCTGGACATTTTAACCCTGGCTGAGGACTAATCAGCTCTCTGTCTTCAGAATGTATTTGCCCAGTATAAATGACATAAACCAAGATCATCATCTTAGTTTATTTTTCTAGAGTCCTTAGCATGCTACATTAACCTGACAATGCTTAATCTGGTGTTCATTTCACAATACACTTCCATGCAATTCACAGCTGTAATTGGTTTTACACTGACATTACACATTTCGACCTAGCCACGGGAAAAGAATAACTCTTAATAATATTTCTCTGAAAAGTGTCCAAGCTCAAACGGCACAGAAGCAGCTCATGTTAGTTGCATGTGCATATTTCTTTTTTCTGCCTTTTCTTTCACTGCAAGAATGATCACTGACATAAGATTTTAAGTTCCTTGTTTTAGTCCATTTGCAATTGAATTATGTTTATTTGATTTCTTACGTCCTGAGGAGTTCTCTCTTATAAAACAGCATTCAAGTATTCTAGTTTTACATCCCCATTTTTCTGAGTTAAGGAACAAAGTAGACCTTGGGCTTCTGTTTCCATTATGAGCCTTCCAGAGTCCCATAACCGATAGCCATAAAGTCTTCCTTTGTAACACACACTCAGCACTAAAGCCAGAGTATTGCTATTTGGCATTATCCAGTGAAGTGCAAGAAATTAAAAAAAGTTATGTCTTTATTGCTATAGTACAATACCAAGCAAAGTCACTTTTCAATACAATTGCAAGAGTTTCATAGACCATGTGTCCCTCCTCTTAGGGGCCAGTAGTTCAGCTGCACTGTGAGTATCACTTAGCTATCACGTGTCAAATGGCAGTCTAAGAAGACGTGTTGAGTATTCTGGAGTCTGAAGAATCAGACCTTTCCTCATATTCATCTTCTGTGTAAATTGGTTGCTTAGACACAATAGGACACCCATCATCAGGAATTGAGATCCTGGGATCCTCTGACGAGCGGGAAGGAAGTACAGGTGAGCTTCGGAAAACTGTGGCTGTGTTGCTGGAGAAAGGACTGACGTACTGGGACCGCAGCTGGTATTGCTGCTGCAGTGTCATGGTGTTCCACAGGGTGACATCATTGGGCAGGAATGGACTGGACTGATTTCTTGCCAAAGTGTTCCTCAACATCAGCGGGTAGCGTGGTGGTTGAGGGAAAGGGTGCTGCAGAGGTACAGCCAGAGGATTTGGCATGACATTACCGGAATCAGCAGAGAACCTCAGTGTGTCAGGAACCCTAAATGCTGAGCCCACGGACCACTTGGAGGATGAAATAGGGTAGGAACTCAGCGTGTGTTCAAAAATGTGCCCATTGGAAGGCAAAACAAGACCATCGGATTCTGCAGAAATTCTCTCCCCACTGGCCACCGAAGACCGACTAGACAGGAGAACTTCCACAGCACTCACCAGATCACCACCACACCCCTTCAGGATCAACTCTAGCACAGTTGGCTTTTGATTAGGGAAGATCTTTTTCAAGACTTCAAGTGGAGGTCTGTTTGCTTTCAAACTGAATGGTAGAGAAACTGTCCCAGAAGGACCTTCTATCAGGAGGTGGTTCTGCTCTGGGTGGTACTTGGGGCTGTCTGGATGACTCTCTGTGCTCCCACCATTTTTCTGAACTGCATAACCAACCTCATCCACTGAAACAATTTCAGGGCTCTCAGGGGTGAAACAGCTTTTGGCTTTAGTCATGTCTGGGGAACTCCTTTGGTCTGTGTCTTTGTCGCTGTAGGTCTCAGCATTGTCTGCTCCACTGGCATCACCCAACCTCTCCTCATTCATGTCTGCAAAGAGAATTCAGAGAAGTTAACAAAAAACTGAAGCTAAAAGCTTTTACAGAAGTTTGAGGATAATGTCTTCTTAAAGTGAACAAAGCAGAATGGGGAGGTGGGAGTGCATTTTTCACAGAGGTGCTGCAAAAATTAAGGTATTTTTGCAACATCTCACAAGGATAAAACTGCAAAAGAATAACATTACCTGGTCTTGGCCTTATAGATATGTTTTCCCACGTGCAAGGAAAGAAGCTGTAGTCATTTATCTGCTGCATCAAGTATGCTGTATCAGTCCTCTCTCACTGATTACAAGGCAGCAACACACCAGCCAACTGCAAGCTTTCTTAGAGAAACCTCAGCACTTTCACATCACAATTCCTCACTAGCACCATCCCACTGTCTGTGAGCTGAAGAGGGCACTTAGGGAGACCAAAATTCCCTCTGCAAGTCCAACAGCATCAGTGGAACCACCTGATCATGACTACTGGTTGAAGGTATAAAAAGTCTGCAAATAAATTAGCATATTCAAGTTCTGGCTCTGCAGAAATTGGTTCCTCCCACAGCACAAATTCTAGAAAAATCTGGTTTGAGAAGGCATTTGGTCCAATATCCTGTGTAAATCAAAAGCAACCTAATATATAGAGCAGGTTTCTCATGTCCCTGCTTAGATGAGTTTTAAATAATTCCAAGGAGGGAGACCCCACAAACTCTCCTAGTGCTTTTTCCTGGCATCTTGCTTTTTGTGTGCTAAACTAAGAAGGTTGAGAGCTGAGGACAGACTGAAAACAAGCCCATTGACCATGCTGTCTCCAGGTAGACACTCAGAAATGGGAACACCCCAAGTCTCTGGTCACTTTGGTAATGCCTGACCTGAGTATGGAATTGTTGTCAACAACAAGAAAGGAAGAAAGGTTGACAGTGCTTTCACAGCCTATGCACAGGGGAGTGCATAGAATTGCTGGAGATTGTTCATGGTTATTTCTGAAGAACACAGTTCTACTGGCCTTCCTCATAGAGCACGATGGTATCCTTGAGAAGCATCAATGCATGGGGAAAGGATCATTGTCCAAGCTGCAGCTGACAAAGCCTACTTTAACTGCACAGGGCGGTGCTTTTGAACACACATATGTGAAAAATTGTCTGCAAAAAAACCCTAATGCAACTACTTTATTGGTTTCCCAAGTCCCTGGTTAACAGCCCAACTAGATAAAGAAGCTGTGAGAAGCAAGCAAAGGTTCCTAAAATGTGCTGATGAACACCCCTGCCCAAGTGAGATGGAACTAGTTACAGGTTTGCAAGCACCTGAGCCTCACTGCTCATCACCTCTTGACTCTCTCTCGCTCCATTAACAGGCAGAGAATCTCCCCATCCAGTGGAATAAGTCTAATGTTTCAAAGATCATCTTGAGACAAAGTCTATTAATGCAATTTCCCATCTTAAGAGAGAAAGAAGTCAAGGTCTGAGCAAGCCCATGCTGAGCCAATAGCGGCTATGCTCACCAGAAAGAGAGCTATGAATAAGTACAAGATCCTGGCAGAGATAACAGTGTGAGCATGTCAAAGAGAAGTTCTCCTCGTGAGGATTGTGGTACCTGGCAGAAATGATAGGTCATCCTACAAAGCTGTTGGATGCTGGTAGTTTGGGCTGTGGAAGATAAGCATGTAGCTGAGGAATACAGTTGCCCTTACGAAGATCTCTTATAGCAGGATAACCTGGGTTTGGTACCTGTTTTTATATTGATTATGCTCTTTGTCCAGTGCAAACAGAGAAGCAGTAACTTTGCATGTTGCTATACTACAGAGAAGGCAATGTATGTGTCCTCTCTCATAAGCTCAGTGCGTCAATCTTGCCTCAGCGGCCGAAGTGGAAGGCACGAATTGCTTGCCAGTAACAAACTAGCAACATGCATTCTTTTGAGGAGATGGTAAGACGCCGGCATAGCTCATCCATTATTTGAGAAAACATGAGGCTCACCCTCCTAATCCCTTTACGTGTTCATAATTACTCATTTATTACAAAAGATGGGGCACTAAGACTGATTCGCATCTTAATGAATAATAGTTCATACTTCGAAGGCTTAGCAGTCTGAGGACATCTAACCACCGGTTCCTGTCTTGACAGAGTTAGAAAGGCTGTTAGGGGAGGTGATAGCCCTAATTTTCACATGAATAGGTTGCACCATAGTGCACAATATTACAAAATTAACTGAATGCAAATAGAGCGTATTTCAGAACTACCGCATTTTTACAGTGTATGTCTGTGGGATGAGAACAAATACAATTAGAGAGAAAATACGTGCTTTACAAAAAAAAAAAAAAAAATCAGATAAGAGCTCGCTAATACATTCCTTGTTCCTAACAAAATACTATTTTCAAGATATTTTAGATTTGTTTAATTTTCAGTAGCCTTAAAAATATTCTTATGAGGCTTGCCTAAAAAATTTTCTTCAAATTCCGGAAAGTCATCTCACCGAAGTTTGCACCTTTATCATCACGAGACCGCGCAGAGCCCAATTCTTAGCCTTTGCGCAGGGACAGTGTCCTCGTACAGCACAGATCATAGCGGCGCATCTCACAGGGCTGTTAAGACGTACAGGGACAGACCCGGAAAAAGAGATTTCGGTGGTTTAAATCGAAGTGCTGTTATTAACACATGGAGAATTACCCTCCGTTGGCTAACACTGAGCATGGAGGCTGTTGTATTTTTCCCCTCTGCCTTTTCGAGAGCATTTCTGGACGCCGGTGTCAGGCGGCTTCATCCCGGGGCTGGGGCCAGTGGCACGGCAGCTCCCGCCGACCTGGCCGGCCCCGGTGCTTCCCTGTCTGTCAGACTGTGTTCCAGCTGCTTTTTCCGCATGAGAACACTCCTTGCCCGCCAAGCTGAGGGCGCGGGGAGGGCCAGGCGAAAGGCGCGCTCCGGGGACTGTCCCCAACCCTTCACGGGAACAGCCGCGACGGCGATTTTGTTTCTTTAAAATTGGCACAAAATAGCAATCGTCAAATAAACAAAAATTAGGGAAGATACATTTATAATGATAAATGTCTTTGTGTGGGCACTGAATTGTAGGAATATTGCATGCATGTGCTAATAGCAAATGTTTATATTTTCAGGTACAAAAATAATTTTGTATTTAGAAGGTACAACCCGCTGCTCTTCATCAAAGCTTTTTTTTTTCTTTTTTGGTTTGTTTTTTTTTTTTTTTCGTAACTCGTAAGCTTCACATGAGGGTGTTCTAGGCTTCAAGAAAGAAATCTCGTCCTCGGATATATTTTGTTTGTGGGGGTTGGGTATTGTGTTTTGTTCTGCGTGGAGTCTGAGGTTTTTTTGCTGGGGGATTTTTTGGTGGTGGTGGTTGGCTGGTTTGGTTCGGACTGGGGTTTGGAGGGGGGGTGTTTTGGATTTTGGTGAGCTTTTTGTTTTTGTTTAGGGACTTTTGTATGTTTATGTAGTTTTGGGTTTGAGGGTTATATTTTTTCTTTCTCCCTCTCTCTCTCTCTGTGTGCATGTCTCTGTGTGTTGGGGATTTTTTCCCCCCAACACCTTCTATTTCAAATTGCATGCATTCAAGTACTCACTTTGTGATCCCGGGGAAGATTAGGGGAACTGTTTTCTCATTGATATAAACGATGGGGAGTATTCATAAAATAATATGCATGCAGAGAGAGATACAAACCCTGATCTACAGAGATGCAGTGCAAATACAGATACACATGAAACACAGAATAGTGGGAGAACCATGCATGCATTTACAGTAAAATATAAATTAATAAAACAGCTACAAATTTGGAGCAATATATACCCCAATTCTCCTTGACTATTTATACCTTAAGGATCATGAGCCAAATCTTGTAAAGACGCCAAATAAAAGCAATATGGATGAGAGAAAGAAGCTATTCTCAATTCAATAACTTGTCTGGAAAACTTGGTCTAATACCTTGGAACAAACTTGTTTCCTCGATATTCCCACTGCTGACTCCCTGTTAAAACAGCTTGTTCTTTGATTGTTAGGACAGATTTTCTTGGATCTCAAAAGAATTTGCTGTTTTTCTTATTTGTATTATTAGAAAGGACTATAGCAGAACTAGCATAAAAACATGAAAAGCTAAGGTCGTTGATTTTTGGTGGGGTTTTCATTGGTTTGTTTGTTTAGGGGGGGATTTTTTGTTGGTTGGGTTCGGTTTTTTTGTTTTGCTCTCTGTTTGGAGGAAGGCGAGGGGGTGTTAGTTTGGTTTAGGTTGTTGGAGTTTTAAAATTACTTTCACTTCAGGCTTTCATCCCTAACTTCAAATGTCTAAGGTACTTTGTAGGAGATTAATCACTTTTCTCTAACACAGAGACAGCTGTGCTGCATTAAGAAGCTGGCTCTGATAATAAGAGACGACCCAATATAGCATTATATTGTTTACAAGCCTGGATAACTACTACTAAGAGAAATGTGCTCACGTGGGCGAGGAAAGTTCATGAGCACGGTATCAGGAGGAGGGATCATTCCAGATTAGCAGAGGCAGGTGCAACAGGGATAGTTTCTATGTGCATCATTTGCACAGAACAGAACTTCGCAACTGTCCCATCGAAATGACCGATTCTGGCGTGAATAAAAGCAAAGGAATCTGATTCTACCGTACGTCGGGACATTTCCCTTCCGTAGTGAAAAAACACCTTTCAGGAGATTAATGTCGTCGCGGTGGAAGGGGTGTGTGTGTGTTTGTGTGTGTGTTAGAAACAGGATGGACAGAGGACCAAACAATTACATCCCCTGTTCTGAAGAGATTTTAACTGGGTTAGTGGGGAGAAGGAAGGGAAAGCCCTGCCGCTCAGAACACGCAGAATAGTTGGAAATAAACAAGTTGTGTGGTAACAGGAGGAACCCCTGAGGAGAGCATTTTCCGCTTTGCTCTCACGCATCCTCATGTTCATAAAAAGTGGGGGGGAAAACCCCCTATAACACTCGGGGACCGGGGACCACGCGGGTGAGGTCTGTGTAACCAGGACGGCTCCCTGTCGGTGCCAGGGTGCCCAAGTCCCCCCATCCAGGTACCACCGTGGGAGGGGGCGGGGGCAGGCGCGGAGCTGAGGACCCTGATTTATGGAAATCTCCTCCGTTATGGTTGGGGGTTTGTTTTTTGGTTTTGTTTTGATTTTTTTTTTCCTCTCCGTAAAGCTGTTAGCAGAAAGTGCTGACTGGCTGGCAAGGAAGAATTTCTCATCAATACACTTTGATTGTATTTTGCAAACAAAATGCCTGTTGCTTGGTAACATTTCACTTGAGCCTGACCTTCCCCAAAAGTTATTGCTATCAGATTCGATTTACACTCTCCTCCTGTGATTACTGTAATCTTTTAAACTGGAAAGTTCATATATCAAGGGGAAGGAAAGTTGGGCATGCAAGTTAATAGCGTTCCTATCCCTCCGATTTATATCATGATGGTGCATAGGAACTTGTACTTTCTGGAAGAAGCCAAGGCGGCTTTTTTCCCTTTCCCTCCCCGGTCCTTCGGCTTTACACTCACCTCCCTCCTCCTCCCCCCCCAGTCCTACTCAGGAAGGAGACCACGGACAAGCGCCGCCGCGAATGCGGGTGGTGAAAAGGCTACGGCCAGTCGAAAATGTGGGCAAAGGCCCTCAAAGCCTGGCCCTGGGGAACAGCCAATGGAACCAGGCGAAGGTGCAGGGACAAGGGGGGCGGAGGGCAGGCAGGCGATGTCAAGGGCCTGAGAAGAAGAAGCGGGTCCCAAACTACCGGCATCCTCGCCACATTGACGGACTCACCCGTGCCGCCGCCTCGGGGCCGGTGTTGTGTCTCCTCCAGCGTTGGAGGACAAAGCCCTATGCCAGGGCCCCGACGGACGCCTTTGTGGCCGGGCCGGCCCCAGACCGCACACGGTAGCCCGCGGGCGGGAGCCCAGGATTCGCCATTTCCCTCCCAGGGTATCGAGTAAAATTTCGTCAGACTCTGCTTGTCAGCGGAGCACCCTGGGCTGTCAGCAGCCTGTCCGACGGGCATCCCCGTCGTGCAAGACTGTCGGCTCCCGCTCAGACACCGGGCGGGGAATGGGACAGCAGTTCCGGAGCGTTAGTTTTGCTTCCAGAAGTGTGTGTTACCGACAGGTCGCACTCACAAGGTGCCGGTTGCAGGCGGTGGTTTCGGCAACCCCGACCTGCCGCAAGCAGCCCCAGATACGACCCGGAGCGCAGGAGTTCTGGGTTGCCCGGTTCAACCCATTCCACCACCCTCTTTCTTCCGGTCCTCCTTGCTTCACAGAAGTCCTCCGGCTCCCGGCGCCGCTTTTGGTCCGAGACTCTCTCTGGAGGTTTTGTCGTGGACGAGGCCCCGCAGCCCCGACGTCCGGGGTGAGGGAAGGCGGGGAGCGACTCCAGCCGGCTAAAGGGACCGGGAGCGGCAGAAGGACGTGCGGTTGTGATCCACGCGGGATCAAAAGCGGCACGTCGGGGAGCCGGTTGGCAGCGGCGACGTTCGCCGCCCCCCTCCGCTGGTCTCAGCGGCCGCGATCCTGGCCGGGCACTGTGCGGCTCCTTGCTTTTTATAGAGGGACAAAGTGCAGCCGCCGGGCTGCCTCTACATTCCCTTCACGGCGCCCGCCAGGAGAAAGAGAGAGCCCTTGCCTTTCTTCGTCCCGGCCCCATCCCTCCAGACCCGCCCGTACGGGTCTGTCCCGG
>VZRE01011078.1:0-30684 GCA_013396775.1 Cephalopterus ornatus | reverse complement strand
CCCGAGGGGTCCGGGAGTGCGGCGGATGGCAACTACCTCTCCCTCGCGAAAGCCCCCGGGACTGGGGGGCGAGCGGGGTTTAGGAGGTTTTCCCGGGCTCCGTACCGGCCCCGCATCGAAAGCCCACGGGACACTGTTCGGCGGCCGATGCATGGCCGCTGCCGTCTGCGGCCCAGCGCTGCGGGGTAGGGAGGGGTGTGGGGGGGGTCGAGATCAAAGTTTTACCAAACTTTCAGCCATGAAGAGCTGCCCGGAGCAGGAGCTTCCCGGGAGCAAGAGCTGCCCAGAGCAGCTGAGCGGAGTCGGGTTGAGGTCGCATCCCCGCGGGATCGCGCCGCGGAGCTGGGCGGCCGCAGGCGCACCTGCCCTCCGGGTTCCCTGCCTCTCCTGCGTCCCGCGCCAAGACAGCTGCTTAAACGCAAGCGATGGCCATAGAAAGGAACGAGAAATTCAAGTCAGGTTACTTGAAACCTCTCCGATGTGTCTGATGCGACAGGCTTGTAGTCTTCAGTATCTCCGGATGCGGAGAGGTTTCTCGCTGAAACACGGATATTTCCCATGTGGCAGCGAGAACCTTGAAGCCAAATATAATATATTGGTGGGAAAAAAAAGGTATATGTATATTGGCTGGGGAAAAATAAATTTACTGCAAGCGCTTATCTGCCTGCGGCACAGCGTCCGCGGGCTGGCAGGAGCTGCTGCTTGGACCTGAACCCACTTCGTTGCCTCAAGATCTCCCCTGCTCTTCCAGGCACCTCTCCACTGTAACGGCAACACGAAATAAACCATTTAGCGAGGTTACGTAATTAGGAAATTAGACATAAAACTCGGGAACTATTTCGTTGGAGAGAATGAAAGGCACGGCGGTATTTGAGTGATGTTACATACTAGTCTCTTTTCTTATTACTTTTCTACTTCTAGGAGAAGTGCGATTCAGAGCAATCTTTCTCCCCACGGCCGTGTGCGGAGTGTGAGGAGGGTGAGTGCCCCATCGGTTTACCGAACAGAGGCAGGGAGGTGAATCGGAGCAAATGTGGGGAACAGTCTATCTTCCCGCAGCGCCAGCGGGATCTACGGTTTTTTTGCTGCACTGCACCCGGACATCCCTGGAGCTCGCAACTGGCCTCCCATCCGGGGCCTCTTAACACTCATGGGCCCCCGCCGAAAGCAGAAAAAAGAAAAAGCAGTGGTGCCTCCGCGGACCCAAACGCTCAACTACCACAAAACTACAAGGGGTGCGTAAAAGATGATGCACACCCGCCCTTGGAAATCCGTTCCCTCAAAACGAAGAAGCGAGATGCAAATGCCGGCGAGGGGTAGAGGAAAACGTTCCTTCTCCACTAGTAGGAGAGGGTCCTGCGGGGCGCCTCCGTCATCGCCGCCGGCTGGGCGGCTGCCTGCTCCCGGGCCGAGGTGCCCCGGGGCAGGGTGGGCTGGCTGGGAGACAGGGGCCCCTCTCTCGCTTGGCTACACGCCGGGCGTTTAGGCTGAAATACCCGTTTGATATAGTGCTGTAATCCTTTTCTTATATTTGATGGGAATGGTTTCCATGTCTTAGTATTTGACAACATCTCCCCGTAGGGCCAGGTTCGTATTTATGTTAGCAAAACGTCCCCTGCCTGAAAGTCCATGGTAATCCAACACCTGACAACCCCGGTTCCCATTTCTGCTCGACGAAAAGGTTTATTCAAGCACATAATGGGATCCCAGCAGAAAGCTTTTCAGACGAAGGAGCGATGGTAAACTGCACCACATGAACTCCGTTTCCAGGGCTATTAAGCTTTTAATTGGAAAATAGCAGAGGAAATTTCAAGGTGACTGTGAGGTGTTAGCAGTTAGCGCCCAGACGAATAAACTGAAAGAGAACGAATGCGCGAAACATAAGCTGCAAATAACATTTAGCGGAAAGGGCCAAAGTGCCAAGGAAACGCCACGGACCGGGCAGATCCCGAGGTTGGCTGGAAACTCAAAACCGGCCCGAATCCGCTAGTGATTCGCGACTTTTCGATGCGGAGCCGTCCGGAGGGCACGGCGCTGCCTTCCAGCCGCTGGAACCCGTCGGGAGCTGCGTCTCTGCCGTGCGGGCACCTGCGGCCGCTGCGGCCGCCCGCCGGGATGCCCCGCGGTTCCCAGAGTATCGCGGGCGGGGGTAGGGCTGGAGGGGAGTGTTCACTGGTGTTTGCACAGCTCTAAAGTAAGCGTTTGGGGCGGGGGCGTTCGCGGGAAGCTGGTTACCTTTGCGCGAGTGCGAACGGCAGGATTAGTTACATCTCGCCCAAACTGCTTTTAGGCGTTGCCCGCTTTACAGGGAAAGGACTAAACTACCCACGATTTCCCACTCGGAGAATGACTCTGTGTGTTCCTGACCGTCTGTGCTGTCACACAGTAACAAGGGAGAGGAGCACTATACCAGCCATGCTGGGTTTCATGGTGGGCGTCGCGCTGGACCGGGGAGAAACTTTCACGGAAGACTTCGAGGAAAATGCGAATTCCGCACGCTAGCTAGCAATCAAAGCTGCCTGGTGTGTGGCGAGGAACGAGCATTTTGAGTGGAATAGCGTTAATAAAGGTCACTAATTACCAAACAGCTTGGGAAACATACTTGGGAAGTGGACGACTAGCCATGCGGTGAAAAGCAAAAAAAAAGCGAAAACAAAACCCAAACCCCACCAAACAAAAAAAAACCCCAACAAAAAATCCTAAACTACCTCCTCCAACCCCCCCAAAAAAAACCCCCACAAGCCCCCCAAAGCAATCAAACAAAAAACCCACTGAAAAAGCCAAACGAAACAAAAAAACCCAAAAGCCAACCCAAACAAAAACCCCAAAACCCAAAAGCATCAACAAAAAAACTACAGACACACAAACAAAAAACCAACCAACCAACCAAAACCAAAACTGCCCAAAACGCAAAAAAGCCCGTGAAAACTCTCTGGGCTCCCTGCACACCCCCATGAGCCCTGCTCAGGGAAGCCCCAAAGGTCAAAACGGCTGAACGGTCCCTCGCCGGACAAATAGAGCGATCCCATGGAGATGTCAGGGCGACGTGTGAGGGCTATGTCACCCGGTTGCCGGAGCTGCTGCCTTGACGCAGGACAGGGCCCAAGCTTGCCGCGGGATCACCTGGCACCTCACTGCTCCTGGCGGAGCGTGGCATGCGGGCATGTGCCCCTCAGCCACCCTTCATCGGCGATCTTTTCCTCGCAAGTTCCCTTAATGGTGAATGAGCATTATTCCCCAAAACTTAGCGCTCCAGGTAGAATTTCTCCCCTCTTCTGAAGGATGCTGGTTGTTCCCCCCACAACTTATTCCCAGCGCCCCGCTCACCAACCAGATCCCACACTGTTCTATAAAAAGCTCATCGCTTTATTGTCCCACTCCCTTCCCTCTGCGCCACCGCGGGGCAAACTCCGACTCGTTTGGCCCAAGGGCTGCTCCCCGTAGCCAAATCGGACCCAGGCTGCCAACGACGGCGGCTCCTGAGCCTCCACCAGGACGAGCCTTCCTGAGGGACACGTAGCCCCGAGCTCCGCCTGGGCGGCGGATCCTGCCTGCCGGGCCCGGCTCCCCCGCGGCAGCGAGGCAGCCTCTCGCTCCCGCGATCACGGAGGGCGCACGGAGCACGGGAGCCGACCCGTTCCTGGTGCCCCGCACCAAGCCCGGGCCGGGAGCATCGCCCGGGGGCGGCTGCAAGACAGCCCGAGTCCCCGCCGCGGCTGCACCCCCCCGCGATCCCTTGCGTTGGGGCAGGATGTGGGGAGAAGGGCAAAGAGTCGTGAAGCGTTTCCCAGAAATTAAGAAACTATTTTCGTAAGGACCGAGGACTGACAGGGAAGGGGGGTGGCACAACGCACCCGCCTTCGTCCCGGTCCCGCCCGCCGTGCCCTCCGGGGAGCCAGGCCCCGGCGCGGCGGCGGCAGAGGCAGAAGGGCACGGAGCCGCGGGAGCGGGCTGACAAGTGTGATAAAATGATCTTCCTTAACTAAACTCGTAAAGCACTGGGCAATAAAACTCAATCTTCTGTAAAATCCAATTAAGTCATTATCTGACTGATTGTATCTTTAATTGAAAACAGAAGTGACAGTAAATTTCTGTGATATATCAGGATCAATCGATACCGCTATACGATTCAGCCTCAAGAAGTGATTTATAATGTCAAACCTATATAGGTAACTCCACATTATTCTCTCTAAAACCACTGGTGGATGAAATTAAGAGTAAGTGCATTTAATAAAAAACAAGATGGTCAGGTTATTGATTACAACAGATGGGGGTGAAATCAAATAGATGTTTTCAAAGCACAGAGCGAAGAAAATACAAGTAATTTCTTTTTTTTCCTGTTCTAATACAGCTTGCCAAATATACACACAAGAAAATTCAGTCATCAATAACATTTTTATTTCAGGTACAGCTGCAACTACAGAGAACAATGAACTTTTCTAGACTAGTTTCATTTAGGGTTGGCTTTAGTAACACAATAAAACAACACCATAAGCCATTTTTAACAAAATAACAAACACTGAAATCCGTGGCAACTTGTAAGAGACTTATTTACTTGCAGTTTAGATTGCAATCTAAGGCAAGGCACTCAACCGTATTATGCAAAATACGTTAATTTGGCAACATAAGAAGAAAACTCCGGGACCGAGCAGCAGCGCTAGCCTCTAAAGAACCATGAGAAATACATAACGGCATGATGTTTCCCAGGGTGGGGTCATCTCCCTTGCGCGGAGAGGGGCCGGCACAGGACCTGGTTATCTGGGCTCCTGTCACCTCGGGCCCCTGCCCGCACTTCGGCGACGCTCTCTCCGGCTTTGCCCCGACGGCCGTTCCTCTGCCCCGCAGGCCTGCGGTGGAAGCTCCGCACCGCTTCCCGGCCACAGGATGCGCCAGCCGGCCCAGACGGCGGCGGGGAGCGCCCCACGGCCGCCCTCGGGGAAGCTGGCATCCCACCCCGCCCCTGGAAAGAAGAAACCAAACGCCCCCATGCCCTCCCCCCGCAACCCCTAAGCAGAACAAGCAAACCGAGAACGCTGCTGCTGCACCGCCCTGCCCCGGGCAAGGGCCGCCGCAACGCGACTACTCGCCGCCCTCCTGGACGGGGCTCACCGCGAAGTTGCCAGGCTGCGCAGGGGGCTCGCACTCCAGGTCCCCCTTGGTGCTCTCGCTGCTGGACAGGCACCCCAGGCCCGAGTCCTGGCTGCTGGGCGGCGAAAACACTGCAAGCGAGGGGAAGAGAGAGAAAAGAACAGTGCCTGAGACACTCCACGGCCCCGACCAGGGGAGACCCACACAGATCTCCCCACTCCAGGAAGAGGGGCGAGGAGGTGTCTCCCCACCTGGGCGAGGTGCTGGTCTCCCTCCTCCCGCCAAGGGAACGCAGCGGGAGTAACGATGTGGGGGAACAACCTCGGGTCTGGGGACTGTATCCCCTTCACCCAGGAGTTAGTAACCTGCCTAAACACGTAAGGCCCTGGCTTGGGCAGCCCGACGCTGAGGCCAAATATTACAGAATTTAAAACTAATACAGTGCTAGGAACGGTTGCAACATTGCAATTTGCAGTAGATACAAAAACCAAGTAAAAGGGTCTCTGACCTTCCTAACCTTAGATGAGTTGAGATCCACCCCCAACACTCCCTTCCTGACTACCGTGAATATAATTAAGGAGAAGCTGCAGTGGTAATTTCTCTCCTCATTAACTTCCTGATTGGTTTTAGGCTCAGGATTCCAGCGGGCGGCAGTTTGTCACCAATTCCAAATGGCCAATCGTTAATACTAATGTTTGTGTAGCTAACTGCCAGCATCCGCCACGGCTTCTTGTACAACAATAATAGTGAAAGGGTAACATTAGTGCTTCCCATGTTAATTCAGATTCTCTTCATCAATAGGAAAATCTATGATGTAATTAGCAAAATGCATTGGTAGGTCAGGCAGTCCGAGGGAAACTAAATCACAGCTGGAGCTCCATGAGCATCTGACACTTTAATTATCAATACTATGTTTTGGATTTTACTGTTTAGTGGAGAATATTACCAGCCTGTGGTCTTTTAAAAGAGAATATTGTTTACAGCCACTGCTTGTTTTTTAGAAGCCATGATGAATCTAGTACTACTGCACAAAAACTAGGAATATGGTATTGAGGCTTAAACTCTGTCCTGAAACCACACTGTTGTGCCTAAGTAAGCAGCTCCTCCATGCTTGAGACCTGAGTGCTCGCAGACTCCAGGGACCTCTAGCATGTCTAAAGTCCAGTGAAAAAGAAGAGGCCAGGTATGATTTTGACAGCCAGGCAAATCCAGTGCGATTCAAGGAAAGTAAGACAGCACCATCTAGGTTTAGCACATCACTGATAAAATGATAAATTCTCTCTCAAAAAAACACCGACATCCCATTTCTCTAAGTATCTTGTGCTTCAGCCGTAACTTCCATTTGCAGCTCAGCTTTCTAATTTGTCCTTATTTTAAACACTGGTTACCAAGAGATGGAAAAGACATTATGAAGTTGGTATCTCCAATAACATTTTCACCTACTTAACCTGTGACTAGAAAAAATGGCAGTTTCATTTCTTTTCAGGGAATTTTGACCATTTTTGACATTGCTAAACCTGGCTCCTTGATTTAAAAGTCTCTCCTTTGATGCATATAAGGGAAGAGTAAGACTCTAACATCACTCTGACAAAGCAGACTCTATTATTGTCTTTTAGATCGGACATAAAACTTTGTGGTTTTTTTTAACCCTAGTGAATGGGATATTAACCCTGCGTAACATTTTTTGCTAGCTAAAAATTAAAGAAAAGAATGCAGTGCTTAGACATGAGTGAGCGACAAGACAGTCAAGGTAAATTCCAACAATTTTTACACATCCCACAAACGCTGCTAATGATTTAGTGTCACAGAAAGAGGAATCTGGTTTGCAGCATCATGTATGCCTTTGCTATGTAGTCAAAGGCACAAAACAGCCAAACAGGTCTTCAACATCTCCAGGCCTGAAGAACCAGTGCACTGCTGGAGGAGCACACTGCTTTGCACCTAGAGTAGGCTGAAACAGCAGTTACGTAACAGACAAAAGCTTTTGATTTTTTCTAGCCCAGCAACCATGAAACCTGGAGTGCTGCAGGATTGGAAACGCTCCTTGCAGTGTGCAAGAGCCAAGTTCTCTTCTTCCATGAGAGCATACCAGGCAATTCCTGATGCTATGTTTCCTGCCTTCCCTATTCAGTAAGTAGGGTTGATGGCGGAGTCCAAGGAGAAGTCCCATCTCAGTGTCTTTCCACTTCTTCAGAATCTCTATCAGTGCTTGAGATTTTGTCACTGCCTAAGAGCTCTTAGGACTCAAACCAAGTGCAAACATGTAGACTGGGGAAAGTAAATGGAACAACAGAGGAACATTTCTGAAGCTCCTCTGCAAGATCAACTTGTGAGATGGACTCACAGCACACAAGCACACTCACTGGGTGGCCCAGTCTGCACCACACTCCCACGGCCTGAAGCTGACACCATGCACTACTTCAGATGAGTAACCTGGAGTGGTTTCTGCTTTGACTATACAGAGTATCAGAACAGAGATGCTCTATAGGTCCACACGCCAATGTCGAAGGAGAAATCACCTACAGAAAATGCAGCAATTGTCACCTTCCTGATGTTTCTTACAGACTAGCTCCTCAATGGTAATTCAGGGCCCTGGCTTGTGCCTAATAAAAGCTTTGGTTGGATCTGGCTACATCTATCATCAGGAATCACCTCTTTCTCCAAAAGGTATTACATAGTAATGTATTACATATCTATATAATCTACCTGCATTACATAGTAATGCAGATAGTGTCACTTCAACAGGGCTGGCTGTCTCAATGGCTCAGCTCTCTGACTCTAAAACCTCATTCTGCTCTGATTTAGTAAGGCACAATGTGTAAAGGTTTAGGAGATGCTGTAAGCATTCTGTGTTCTCAGCCTCCAGGACACAAGTAAGAGGGAAGCAACTGAGGCTGAAAGGGGCTAATTCTTTGTGTACTCCTGAGTAACCAAATGGACAAGAGGCTTATTTCTTTTTTAAGGATTTGTTAATACTTCCAGTATGCATGTGCCTGGAGCGATGGAGAGGCCCATTTTTAAATACTGAGATCTATAATCTCTGTGGCAAACTTTCAGGAAGATTTTCCTAAATGGAAAGAATACAACAGAAAACCCACTGAACATGCTACAGTATGGGTATTAAAACCCTACCACAGCAAAACTGTCACTTCACTTTTGTGATGTTTTTTTTGCAACTCTATGTTAACTTAGTATAAATCTGGGGAATGAGACAGAGGGCAACTTTTTGGTAGACAGACAACCACATCTGTTCCTCAGCACATTAAGTGGTTGCTCGTAAGTTTTCTGGCCCAGTGGAGCTCCACGAGTTTTTCCACTGAATTCCAAATTTGTCACAATTTTGATGGTTATGCAGTTGGGGCTATATATACTCTGAATGTGTACAGCAGTATGTAAACAGAACCACACAGATTTTAAAAACAACACAGCACTATTAAGATTTATCTCTAGCAGATGAGAGGGCTACTCCTGTAACCAGACCTGCACTGCTTAACTGAACAGACTTGCACTACAGTCAACAGAGTCACCGAAGTCAAGCAAGGAGCAGCGAGTACGTGCAACGCTGATGAAAAGTGCAAGATACTCAGATTGGGACTTGTAGCTATAAAAAGGCAGCAAAAAGGAAATAAGAATTCTGTTCCAGTGTTTTAATCACACAGCAATAAAACGCTGAAGTTCCAAGTTCAAAGAAACAAAATTCATGTTCTTTTTGATTTAAGTCTATGAGTTTCATCTGTTTGAGGCTTGTGGCTGATCCTCCCGCAGTTGTTACGCAGCCCTTATCTGCGTAAATAAGAGTACCAGAATTGGGTCTGTGCCAGTTTTTAAAGACCATTCCTTGATCTAATTACCTTTTACCCTTGGGAAAGCACCTGAATACTTTTTAGCTGTCTGAATCTGAAAAATTTTCAGTTAATACACACAGGAAAAGCAGCGAGAAGGGATCCCAGCCATAAGCACAAAACCTTACATCTTCTGACACTGGAAACTGCACTGACTTTTAACTTGACTGATCCCTGAAATTCAATGGACTGAAAAGAATAACACACTTTCAGTGATGTGAGAAAGCAGAATGATATTCATGCTTGAGAAGTAAATATTTTCCCGAGTTTACATTTACAAAACTATTAAACTCTAAATAAGAAGCAATTTGTAAAGATTTAAAGTTGAGCAGTACAATCCATTTTTTAAAACTCTTTCACCTTTCTTAGGGAAAAGGAAAATAAGCATGCCAGTCCCATATGCTGCTAAGGCCCATGCACTTCTTCCTGGTGTGCACACACGTGTGAGCACAGCCACATGTAGGACGAAGAGAACTGGAACCAGACTGCCACTAGAAGTTTGATGGCATGGGAGGATCACTTAGAGAATGCCTCAGTTTTTGGCATGAGGGTGGACAAAAACTGCTCTTCATGGCACCTTCTCCTCTAAAGCACTTTCCTTTTGCAAATACCACTGTTGTCTAAACAAGCAGTAACTTCCACTCCAGGCTCCACAGATCCCACATAAAGGCTCTTGAAAACCAAACTGGTCTGGGAAATCAGTGGCAGTCAAACCAGGAAGCAACTCATACGACCTTCACAAAGGGCAGAATGAGAGAAAATGGCACTGGCATTCTCCTCAGGTCAGCAGTGCAAAAACTGGCACCAGTCTTCTTGGCACCACTACAGGACATAGAAGGGTTACTGGCCATATTCTGAAGACAGGCTGTCTCAGTGGCCTGGAAATAACCACAGGTTATTCTGTCCAAAAACAATGCCCAGTTTTCACCAAAGTAAATGGTACCCTGTCTCTCTCTACTGCCCAGATCGATCCCAAAAGTCCTGACTCTACTACCCACCATCAGCAAACAGCCTGCCAAGCTACAGCAACTACCTTAACACACACGGCAAATGCCTGACAAAGCATTAGGTCAAAAACCCAAACTAAATCAGCCAAACAAAACCCCTCAAAGGGTTACTGCTGCAAAACCAGGTACTCAAAATCAGAGAACTACCAGATTCATCTTAGTTGCTGTCTCACCAACTGAGAAGACATATGAAATAACAGAATGCGAGACAAGCACGATTTTCCTAGTGTGGAGAAAGTGTTACAATGGCACCAGGAGTGTCAAGATCTGTCCCGATGATCATAAGATGCGCAAGGTGCAATCTTGATGTAGAAAGGCCAAGTCAAGTTATCCTGAGCAACGTCCCTTCAGCTGCCTCTCTCCTTTGAGAGTGCTTAATCCTATGTTCCCAAATGTTCAGCTCTTTAAGTGCAGTTTAATAGAGGTTCAAAAAGAAAATCTACCGCTGCTGAATCTTTCATGAGATTCACTCCTGTGTGAATGCTCCATTTGAAAAAATGGAGCATGACTGATTTACACAAGGGTGAAGAAACTAGCATTAGTGGCAGGCTGTTCATAACCAGCCATACAGTGGGTTCAGCCTCATACTCTGGTATTCCGCTTGGTGCAGATCTAAGATACCAACAGTCAGGACCCTATGGGTCCATGGGTTCCTCCTACAAGAGCACAGAGAAGCTGCAAGAAAAGTGAGACAAGCTTGCATCAGCTGTGTTTTCAAGATTTCCTTTGAACACGAAGGTTCAAATTTTATAAAGCTGCAGTAACTGACGTTTCAGGATGTTCACACTTGGTGACTCCTCAATATATTTTAGTTTTTTTCTTCTGCTCTGTGTGAAGTAATGTAAAAAAACCCCTATGTTGCCATCTCCTTCATTACATTTCTCTTGCTCAGGATGAATGCCAGGATGAAATGGTTCTTACTGACTGAGAATTCCTGCTAACATCCACAAGTGTATAAATGAGCTAAACATTTTCTCTCCTCCCGTTGCTCAGGCCTCATCACAGATCTGGACCAGAAGATAGCTCCCATAACGACAAATTCTCAAAGCCTACCTGAAGCCAAGAGTTTCTGCTTGCTGCAGCTGGTCACCATAACATAGTGTGAGTGCTGGCTTCTTAGCAGTAGTGTGATGTATGGCAAAGTTCAAGACAAGGAGGCTGATATCAAGTAGTTACACGGGGATAATGAAAATTCAGCTACTCTTATGCCTTAAAACTGAACTCCACATATTACACGCACCACCTGAAATGTCTTTGTGACTTTTGATTTGATCAATATGTTATTGACTATTCTGTGCTGACCACAATGTGGACCAACTTGCAAAAAAATGGGAGTGGCGCTCCTTTTCTGCTTTGCATGCTGTTATTAACACAATGAAAACCTGTCCAGTTCCAGAAATGTGTATCTGGGGATATTTTCCCGCTGACAAGAAGTTACAAGAGGAACAAGCAGAGCAGCTTTTTGGTGGAAAAATAAAAAGAAGCCTAAGGATCTGGAACCAAAACCATGCCCCATCTGTGTCTCTTAACACAGGTATAGTATTTCACAGTACAGTCCTTTCCCCTTCTCAAACACCTATCCTTCTCACTAACATTTAAGGCAATTAGGATTATCTTGGATGCCCACAGTAGGGTGCATTAATTGTGTATTTTCAAATAGAGTTAATTCTTGGCATTAGGAACTCAGGATAAAAGGTAAAGATCTCAATGGAGATCTTATTCAGCATGCTTTACCACAGATTATCTCATTCTTTTCCAGTTCGTGCTTGTACTTTTAGCAACTAAGAAGGCACAGCTGTAACTGATGTAATTAGAAACCAGAAGCTGAAAAAAACGTTAGCCTGGTGACTCCCTCACCTCTGGTTTTAAATTCTCTTTCAGTAATGTGTGAAACAATCAAACAAGGCTTTCCACTTGTCACACACCACCAGTTAGACTGGCAGGATGCAAAGACAATATTTGGGTAGGATAGGCTTTTTTTTCTGAGACTCCAAAAAATACCTTGAAACTGTACCAATCTATTACAAAGCAACTGCCCTACATGCTTGCAGACAGGAGCAGAGCAGTCCCGATGGACCAACACTCTCATCAGCTTTAGATTCTGTGGCTAACTTGATGTTACTAAGCCACTGCTTCATGCTAGGAAAGGCAGAGGGTGAACCACCTCAAAGAAACTTCAGGAGGATCACGTGACCTAAGATGAGTACCCTTGCTTTGAATGACGGAAAGATGTGGAATTCAGCTGATAAAAGCTTTCTTTTGTTTTGGCAGAAGGGAATGGATATTTGCCTCTTGTGCACATACTCACCCGAAGTGCTCACTCTGCCCAAGTCACGCCTCAGCAAGGTAAACCTCTGCAGAAGGCTTCCCAGTTTCCATTTCACTGCCAGGAACCCTAATAGCTAATCCCCTTGGAAAGGAAATATGATTTTAATAGTTTCACATAGACTTTCTGTGTTGGAGGACACGATACAAAATGTTCTCCAAGAATGGGACATCTCAATGTAAAGCAGACATTTTCCACTGCTGAGTAACAAGGTAAAACAGAAACTTCTGAAAATGGTTTTTTGTGTCATCTCTAAGAGTAAACATTCTGTACGATTACACATAAAGCATGACAACCTCATCATCACAAAAGAACTGGGATGAAGTCAGGGATTTGAGGTATTTTTAACCTGGTAATAAGACTACCAAAAAAGGCATCATGATAAAATGCAAAAGGCATCTCCCTTTGCCCTCTCTAGGCATCCTCCAGACACTTATTTAAACCCTGTTCTGCGCATACATTTGCACAACAACACAGGGAATTATACTGAAGAACTGCTGAAACATGAGTCCCTTTGGTTTTCTATTGCCTGTACTGCAGATATGCACATGCTTCTCCTTCAGGCTGTGACTCTGACCAGCGGATCTACCACTGGCGACTCTTGCTTCGCTCAGACATTCATAGTCCACCATATGGTTTGCATGGCTGTGCTCTACACCAGAGTCCAACAAAGAGAAAATGTTTTTGAAAAAAAGAAACCAAACCCCCAACAAACCATTTAAAGATTCAAGATTAGAGAGTAGCCACAGAAACACAGGAGAAGGCATCAATTTCCAGGAAAGTCACCTAAAAAAGTGGCTGTGAGGAATGGAGGGTATTGGGACATCTGCCACCAAACGAGGAACAGCAAAGAATCTCAGCAGAATGAAGCTACTTGTTTCATCACATAATAAGGCTGTGACAAAGCTGGGACCTTATACGTCTTTATTCCTGAAGGCTGGATACTTCATTATTCCATACAGAACACCAGAGACTGACTCTCCATCAAAGAAATCAAGTCCCTGGTGTGTTGTACTCAGAAGATCGGTAAAAGACAGGCAGCTTTGAGAAAAAAAATGAACTTCAAATACACTCTTTGAACTGTTTTTCTTATTCTTATAGTAATCAAAACATGGTCTAATAACAAGATTAAAACACACACGTATCATTCATTTCTCATGAGAAATATATAATTATCTTGTCAGCTGCTGCTGTACAGGCCCACATGTCTACTCCAGACCTTTTATCCTGCCAGGACTACACAGAATTGCTGTGCTATGGGACCAGAATCTCAGGACTCCTAAGACTGTGCCATTACGGCGCACAGCAGCAAGGCACATCTCAGCACCCACACCCCTCTCCTCTGTGGCCACCTTGGAAGCCAGATCCATGAAATGAACTGAGTTTATGGAAGTTTGTTCTTTCCTCCTCCCCCACCCCCACTGTGAAAAAGAAAACAAATCATTCCAAAGATTGGAGTCTGACGGGGTCACACAACCACATGAACAGGCAGCAACCCTTCGTGGCAAGGCAAAACCAGCAACAGACTGCTTGCAATTCCAAATTTTGGGATAGGAATCAAAGAATGGTTTGAGTTGCAAGGCAACTTTACAGGCCATCTAGTCTAGAACCCCCTGCAATGAGCAGGGACATCTCCAACTAGATCAGGTTGCTCAGAGTCCCATCCAATCTCTTCCTGAATGTTTCCAGGGATGGGGCACCTACCACATCTCTGGGCAACTTATGCCAATGTTTTACCACCCTCATTTTAAAAAATTTCTTCTTTTTATTGATTTTGAAATTACCCTCCTTTAATTTAAAAGCATTATCCCTCGTCTTACTGAAACAGGCTCTACTCTAAGTAGGCCCCTCTAAGTACTGAAAGGCCTTAGAAGATCTCCTCGAAGCCTTCTCTTCTCCTGACTGAACAAACGTACTCAACACCCACGTGACACTGTTGAGGAAAGGCGGCCAGCTTGTCCTGTCCTTGTCCTGTTGTAAGTTTGCAGAAATATGCGATTTCAGCAAAAACAATCAGTGGGTTAGATTTTTTCAAAGCAGAAGTTTCTATCCAAACAATTTCCAGCCATCTCTAATGAAGAGAACATGGCATTGTCTCTTTGAACCCTGGAGTCATCTCAGGAACAATTTGGTGACTTTATGCTAATTTCACGGAGACTGATTACTGTCCATCTCCTCTGGGGTCTGCATCTTCTCTTATGCTGATGACACAGGCTTTTCCAGACACCTCAAACACCACCTAACCCATAGATAATGCCACACAGAGGTGACTGATCCCCAGCTGCCTGTTAGTTAGTGGCAATGTAGTTGTGCAGGCTTATCACAGCTGTTGTGTGGCAGCACATAGGAATGAAGGGACAAAAGACTTCTTTGTGGGATTACTGACACTGAGGGTGCAGAGAGAGGTGGGGACAGCTTCCGGTTTCAAGGAAAGACCTCACAGACTACATCTATCTCCTACTGCAACACAGGAGACAGCTAGAGACTCCCAATTCCTCTTCTGCTTCTGAGCATCACTACAATATAGAAGCCTTTGTTTTCTTAGTAGATATTTAAAACCTGTCTAAACAAGAAGTTCCTTGTGAGTAACTACCTCTAGAAGCATCAACTGTCCTACCTCAAAAATACACTGCCACTTGCAGTAGCTGAGGCAAGAAAACGTTTCTTGAAAAACACAGTTAGTTTTAAAGCAGAGTGCACTCAAGGCTCAGGATAACATTACCAAGTAGCAAAATATGTAGAGACACAAAACAAAAGGCACAAAAGTTTTTCCTTGTGTAGCTATGCTGAAGGAAGGAAATACTATTCCAAGAGCTCTAATAAGCACACATAACCTTTTGGTATTCAGCACAGAAAGTCAAACATAACACTATTTTAACTGAATATGTCTCCATTTTGGGTCAGAAAGGCTGTTCACTAGTGTATCAGGAACAAAAGGAGGCCACCACAGTTTGCACAACCCCAGGACTAGCTATATAAATGTAAATGTTAATGTTAATTCTGGTCACTTCTCTTTGTATTATTACTGCTGCCAGTTCCACTTCCAATTTATAAAACAAGGATTAAATCCATTCCCATTGTCATCAATCCTAATGCTAAAAGCGCAGTCAAATAGCTAATAATGATGGACTTAGCTCTTTCAAGTTCAATGATTTAATTTTAGAAAATACTGTCTCAGTGCAACAGTGCCATATTATATAGCTTAAAAACATTTTTTTGGACATAACTTGCAAGCTTTTGGAAATCAAGAGGTTACTAAACAACCAGCAAAAATGCTAGCTCTAACGCAAGGGATCTGTTATGGTAGATACAACAGATTTCTCCCTTGCAAATAGATTTATTTACTTTTTAAGTTCTTTTATAATGCAAGCTTCTCTGCAGGGAAGGGAGAAAACCAGGATTTGCAACTTATACCGTACCAGTGAAAGAAACAGGAGTTTTATCACTGACTTCAGCATAAGCAACACTGTATCACAAACAACTACCCTCAAAATAGAGCAAGAGGGAAGAAAGAAGCGGCCTCATAATTTACATCCTACAGCGTAAATTAATCTGTAATTTAAAACCCCAAAACGCTTTAAAGTGCTTTAGTACTACCACGGCATTACCATTTTTAATACTTACTTTAATTCTGAAGCAAATCAAGCAGATTTGCAGTAAAATGCTTCAACAAGCACTGATGAAATACACAGTACAAGATGGGTATACGCACGAATGGAGTAAAAATGTTGCTACTTATTTTAAAGTGAGATTTATGCCTCCCAAAGTTTAGGCACCTCGCACAATAAGTCACAGTACTCAAGTAAGTAAGGACGAAAGCAGAACACAAAACATTTTTGAGGTAGTCAAATAAGTTAAATGAAGTTTCACACAACATTAGGCTTAAGACAGACCTACTGCGTTATATTGATATCCATTTCCATGAACACAATAGCATTATTAAACGCAGACTGTGAAATGCTGGTGCGGCACTGACCCTGGTCCTGCTCCAAGGTGAAGTGCCTGGTTTCAGCTGAGTCTGTGCCATCAGCTGGAGGGCACGGGCTGCGCCTAATGACGCTGCTGCTGCTATTGCCAGCTGCATCTCCTAAGGCCCGCCGATGTCCTACAGTCAGAGATGCAGACCTTGTGGGAAGGTCAACCCACCAGTGTCTAGCACTTTCATCAGGATCCTGATAACAACAGCCTTGCTAAGAAGGGCCAAACTGCCCTGAGATCACACTTGTCATTGTATACAAGCTGTGGGTTATTGTACATAAGCTGTGGGTCAACAGGGCCTAAAAACCTTCGGGATTTTAGCTTCCTGCAAGGGTAGTAGGTCACTTCAGCGCTCTTGTGTATTCTTTCCTTACTAAGGTTATTGGAACTGGTACAAGTGTAGCTGGCAAAGATTCACCACGTACTTTCCCTGTCCTTGCTTCACATGGTCTCAAATCCAGACGGTGAACTTTAAATCATGCTTAAGTGGCAGAAAATTTCTAAAATAAATAAATACATAAACAGAAAATCAGAATTTTATTATTGTCATGTGTTGTAGAGAAAATTTTAACACGGGTTTCTGGGGTCTAGTGGGACAATCCAGACACTAGTGGCTGTGTCAAAGACTGCCTGCCTTCAAGGAAACCACTCCAACAGTACACCTCAGCTAATTTTAACAGTGCTGAATGCAACTCTGGTCAATAGAAAAGTGATTGAATACTCTAAGGGAGAGGCAGGGAGGAGAGAAAGGAAGTGAAAAGTGGAGCTCATTCTCTGCTGCATCATACACCACTGCTGCAAACCCCAACAGACATGGGGTGCAGAAGGGAGTCAAGGGCGAGGGCTGCAAGGAGCTTGCACTATGCAGAGCAGCTGAGTACCCGGTGCTGTTCAGGGTCAAGGCAAGGTTTTTCCACTCTCTTGGAGGATGGGGAAAGTAGTCTTACTTCCCACATGTACCTGACAGGCACAGCAGTTGAATGCAGAAAAAAATCCAGATGAATTGATCCAAAACGGACAGGTAAGAGTCAGAGCTACAGAGGTCAGCCCCACAGCCGCAAGGGGCAATTATTTTCAAACTAGGGGCCAATCCACATTACTGTCTCCTAACTCCTTTTGAACTGCACTTTAGGCAGTTATAGGTTCATTTGGGCTAGTCCCTACAAACATATCCACTTAACATACAGCAGACGCCTCTCAACAAGCAGGTGTTATTTCACTCCAGTGTAGACTGTTTGCCCAAACCTACATGCAGTGTTTATCCCTTGGAAAAATGAGAGACTCAGTCCACAAAATTAAAGACTGTGAAAACCCTTGTGATTCACGAAAGTGGTGGGGCAAGACATGTTGGTAGAGATAGCTTTACAAACTAGAAATTTGTATTTATCCAACAGAGGAAAACAGCAAAACCTGACATAAGCTAAGTCCTGACTTAGAGTATTTACAAGATTTTAAACTATAAGGATAGGCAGCTAGCTCAAATCTGAGTCAGACTGAAATTTATCAAAATTTGTTTTAATACTCAAAAGCCAAAAAATTGCTAAAAAATCTGGTGTAAACAGTTGTTCTAGGGCAGCAAAATATAACCCTACTTGCAGTGTCTGCAACTGCTCTGAGACAGAATTTGAAAGGGAAAATGATTTATAAATGAACAGGAGAGAGCTCTCATTGATTTTTCTTTCATGTCCAGAAAGGAAACAAAGCTACTGGCCAACTGGACTAATAACACAGTTTGAGTTTCAGCAGTCTAATACATGATTAGTGCCATGCTTGGAGTAAATAAACATGCTACCCACAGCATACAGGATGTGATTCAGGCCTTAGGCAAATCTTCTACCTGTGAAACTTAGCTGATTTAACAGATACCATGAGACTAACATCAGGCATAGAGCTTTAAAATTGGCATTGTAAAATTAAAAGAAAGCAGGAAATAAATGCGAAAATATAAATGCCAGTGTTAAAGAAGAAACTAAACTACAATTTTTTTGTTTATGTCAAAATGGACCCCAGGGAGTCCTGTGTTTAACCTGGCTCCTAGTCTTTCCTGATTACATATTAAAATGAATCCCAACAAATTAAGCATTCAATTCTGAACATACTTCAAACCCCATCTTCAGATCTTGTCAGACGTTTAAGAGATTCAAAAATGAATACTCCCCCCAATCCATTTCAAATACTTTTAAAGTGAGCTGTAATCTGTGCACAGATGCTTTCAGCTTCTCTCACATCGACCTGTGAGTGCCAGGCAGGGTAGAACCTTTTGTAGCAGAGGTGGAGTACATTGCAGAGACCACCGTGCATGTGCTGAGACACAACGCGAATGTGCTCAGTGCCAGGCAATCAGCGGGCAGCAACCATCGGGCCACCTCACGTCTTCTCCTTAAAACACCAAGAGCACTAGAAAGTTAAAGAAAATGCTGACACCCTCCTAATTGCAGAGAGTAGAGCAGACTCGCTCTCCTATTGTGATTACTCACAGTATAATCTTATTTACACACATGGAAGCAGTGAGGGGAAGCAAATACTTTTACAGCATGCAAAGCAAGTTCACTGACCTTGCACCGGTACAGCATGACAAGTCTGGTAATTTTCCAACTTTCAATTCTTTTTGTGTTCTCAGTACTGGAGGCTACTAAGATGTCACAAGCAGAAAGCAGCTGTAACACTTGCATGTCTGATCTACTTCAACAGGTTTGGAAGAAACGAAATGTAATTTATTACAGCCTATTTAGCCCTGCAACAATTACCCTTCAAAACCCGAAGGAGAACAATGTAATTGAAGCTACATGCCTTCTTCGCTGCAGAAACCTCCAACAGCCTCAGGCAAGAGCTAATACAGATGTAGTACAAGGCATTAAAAGAGTGTTGGATGTTGTAGCTAGCAATTATCCTGGTATTTAAACAAATCTATCGCTCATCAGGAAAGCATTTAGTGTAGTAGTCAGAGCGAGACAGGCTGACACGGAGCACAGCTACTTAACTGTCCCCTCCAGCGATTACACTTGCTCAACCTGAGAGTCATGTCAAATTAAACAACTACACATTGACTTTTCACTTCTGTAAACATTAAGGTATGATTGACAATTCCTGGATGCTGTAAGATAGTCATTATAATCAGCCAACACACAGTTAGCTCATTTGTGGCGAGGCTTTTTCCCCCCATTCTGAGCTATTTCCTCCTGGACTATTTTTACAGTGCTCAATAGAAAACATTTGCTCTGAATCTTTGCAGGGTCACCATAACAAAATGACACTTTTGTACCTGTGTGAGAAAACAACGTATAATTAAGCGACTTAACTTGACATACAAGACACTTTATTTTTTTCTCTTAGTTCCGGTCCACATTTACCCATTTAATTCAAATTCGGAGATGTCTGGACAGCAACAACTGGGTGCTAACACTGCACTAAATACCGTTAATCTGGTATCTGGAGGATTTTTCCCAATTCCTGCTGTAACTCATGGAAATCTTTTTCAGTACAGCAGACACTGCAAGAAGGAGTCAGCTGCCAGAAAGTGAAACTGAATTACAAGCTCTACAAAAGTGTTCTGAGTATGTATTCATAAAAACCTTGAGCTTCCTAAGGCTATTACAGCGTTGCTCTAGCAAGGCACTGCTCACTAATATCTGAAGACTGCAGCTCAGTAAAGTTACTAGAAATCGAGCAGATACATAAAGCAGTCAAGGTTGGGAGGAAATACAACCCTTTGATTTTACATGCAACATTCTGGTGGTGCCTGAAACCGTTATATTTTAAGTGACAGTTTTACTATCTACCCCTTTAATTCAAGCCACGAAAGTAACATAAAATATGCCCAAACTTTCCCCACTCAAAGTAAAAGAAGTAAAAAAATTTTCATAAATAATGCTTAACATTTTTACCACCATCGTCATCTTCCCCTTCCCCTTACCCCTCCATCCTCCGTAAGAAACTTCACTGGATCTTTAGAGCCTCTGATAAAGAAGCAGATGAGATTATTACTGTATCATTAAGCTAATTATGAACACAAGTAACACCAGAATGCTACTGGTAGGCCTGGAAGCCTCTGTGTTTACATCATCAGTCAATCTGAAGCTCTACTTTCATATTGGCTGCAGCAGACTGAAAGGTAGACTTTCCAGTGTCGTGTATTTTAGAAAAATGTAATAAATCAACTAAATAAAATCAGTACTAATAAACACATTTGTGAAAACTGTTCTGAACTAGAAAAGTATGATTTCACCGCAGGACTAGCACTTCAAGCAAAAACAAGTGTAGGAACTGAAAACAGCTGAGGAGGACAAATGAAGTACAGCTATCTCTCCTTGCTGGTACAAACAAGTGCAGTCCTACTCCTTTTTCCACTTCTGAACGATATTTAACACCTGAGCACTGGTCTTAGAAATCTAAAATTAAATATAACAGTATTTCAAATATTCTCTCTCCCCCTCTGGTTTAAAAATCAGGCAATAATAAAACAAAAATGCTTCAGTGAAGATTCCATAAAATGCCAGCTCCATTTCAAACACAGAAGACAAAGCAGTCACAACACTGAAGACAGTGAAATACAACTTAATTCCCAGGTTTTGCACTACAGCACTGAAATAAAAATATCTCAAGAAGCACTTAAAAACTTTGCTGGTCTATCTCCAATATTTTCTGTCTTTTTAATCCGTTAACCACCATCGAAGTACCAAACTTTCATTGAAGGAAGTTACTGTCCTTGTCTGTATGCCAACCAACACAGTGTGCTTTCCACTTTATGCATTTATTACTGCTTAACTCCAGGGATATTTCTCAGACTACCAGATCCCAAAGACAGCAGATTTATCTCTGAAGACTCAGTCTCAATTTACTCTTACACAAAATGTAAGAATAAATGTATTTTGCACTGACTTTCTACTTATGTAACTGGACAAAAGCACCTAGCATTTTATGTTACTCTCAATGACCTTGTGTCCACACTGCAGTTGAAAGGAATAACATAAGCAGGGAGAACATTTGCAATCCCAGCACACAGCCAGATGTACAGTAACTTTTGTAGTTTCCCTATATTAAGGTTTCTACCTAAGTTTCCCTCAAAGCTTCATCTCCCAAGCTCTAGGAGACATTCACACAAAAAACCCCACCCAAACCAAACCCCAGCAATGGGTTTTAGCTTTGTTTCAGTGGTTTACCAGCCAGCTGCATCATCTCTATATCTCAGCAGCAACCTCTTCCACCTGAGCTGCTCCTGCAGCGCTTTGCCTTGCCAGAGTCGTCTGCCCTGTGGGGTGCACCTGGATACACCCCCATTCTCCCAAAGGCAGGATACCAACTGTACGTAACACACTCGCCTCACAGGTCCTGAGACCTCAGAAATCCAATGTCCGCTTCTGCTACAGCAACCCTACAAAAAACCCCTATTAACCTAAAGCAAAAATCCCTTAGGAAAATTGCCACTCTACTTCTAGCCAGGGACCATAAAACTATTATATTCAAAGAACTGTATTTTTCAACAGAATTTTTTGAAAATAAAAGGCTACTTAGCTGAGAGATAATGGTAAAATGCAACACTTCAACAAAATACTGAAACATTAGGAAACAGCATAAAAATAAGACAGGGTCCAGCCAGAAAAAATCTGTAATTGAATGCATGCAGTCTTCATACGCACAATGTGCCCATAGCATATGTGTATCTATATATCCATGTATATCAATATAGGCATCCACACACAAGTGCAGGTATGTGTAGATTATATATATTATATATATAAAGCTAACTTTCAGTCCTCAGAAAACAAAAGCTATCCCCATATAACAGCCAAATTCCTACATAACTCAATTTCGACATCTCATCTGGTGTGAACTGCACTCATTCCTAGTGTAAACCCCAGCGCGCTCTGCAATGATATACTGTAATGTCACATCGCAATCTGGATTTACTATAAAGGGCTGCTGACGAGTTTCAGAGCAGTAAACATTGCTGCGAGGTGTATTTCACACTGAGCTGGTTTTTATGAAGAACACTTCACCGCCCAGCCACGGTACCCAGATGATGAATGGTGAAAGATGCATGACAAGCTTCATCATTGTTTGTAAATCTTAACTGTTCCTGCTCACTAACTCTGCAGGCAATTTTCAAAGACAGCGGCCGACAGAAGGACAGCACAGTTTTCCTGAAGGTTATTCAACTTGTACGTGGCCTAAGATATGCCTGCGAGGAGCACTGGAAATAAACTCATTGGTTACACTGAAGCATAGAATTAAAAACATTTGATGGGCAGGCACACTAATGGCTGCTAAATTAAGAAAGCCCATTAAGTAGCCTTGGTGTCTGTCCCCTACCCTGCCCCGGAGGGTTACATACATCATGTGCAGGCAATGTAACCTGGTATTATTTACACATGCAATATAAATATGTATATTTATAAAACAGGGAGAATGAATGATGGCCTGTCTGCTCCCACATGATGATTCCCTGTTATCCTGTGCACTTACACACAGTGTTCCAACATCCCTCAGCAACTTTGCCCACTGCTTGTAGGAAGGCTACTACTGTTCTCTTCTGGAAGAAGTTTACTCCTGTGAGAGGGGAAAAGAAAGGAAATTACTCATGGCATGCAAGCATGAAAGCAGTGGGAAGAGATGTACCTTTATTTGTTTTCCCTGAGATCATTCTGGTGTGGGAGCAGCATCATGGACTGCAACAACCTCTTGCCAAGAGCCACAATTTGGCTCATCACCTCCCTGCACGAGGCAAGGCCAGTCTACATGGCTTTCCAGTACAGAGCACTAGTAACTGTGACTTCTCCCTTTCCTTTAGAAATCAGTAGCAAATGCTTCTTTTGCCAGAGTTTATCACAATCTGCAGAAACTTTACAAGCCAAAGAAGCAGCAGAAAAACTAGCTCAGCTGGAGATTCTCACCTGAGTTGCAAAGCTAGCATGAACTGCCAGGTGCTCTACACTGCAAAAAATTATAGCTGAATACGGAGTGAGTATTCTCTTCTCTGAACCAGCTAAGTTATGAGGATGCAACAGCACATTAAAGCAAGAGGTGAGCCATACCACTGTTTGTTAAAATTGCAAATCATGCCTGAGTAAGCACAGTTATCACTATCATCCTGACAAGATGTCTTCTTCTGTTTTATCTCTTTATCATAAAGTCTGATAAATGATTTCTATCAACTTCTGCTTGCAGTGGGAAAAATTCTGTATTCAGAGGTAATAAAATCAGAATGTCAAAGCCACACCAGGTGTTAAAGAAGCAGGTCAAACGACAGTGTGAATTTTTTCAGTGAAGTACCCAAAATCCTTTAAAGTGTGGGGACAAATCCCACACAGCCTCATCAGCTATAGTAACATCCACCATACCACACAAAGAGCAGCTCAAACATGCAGAAAGTTAAGTCCAGAGGTGCAGTGGGTATAAACCACTGGTCTTTCACACATGGCTCTAAAAGGCTTCTAACTGCAACAGGGACTGAGGAAAAACCTCTCTCTGTTAGAGAATGTAAAACAAAAGAGGGAAGGTGTCCAGGCAAAGCTAACAGAGCCACTGTGTATTCCAGGATGGCACCCTGGCAGGTGCTTGGAGAGAGAGAGAGAGTGATGCCCAGTGTGGGACCCGGCACTATTGTAAGTGCTGTGCAATGTGCTATCCAGCATCAGCTCTCCCAGTGCCTGCTCACTGCTGCACCCGCTGAGATGGCCAGCAGGGGTGAAGGGTACGCAGCAAAACTGGTCATTTTCAGACTGGGATTGATGGGACACCACAAACTTCTTTTCATAGGAGGAAACTCAAGAAAGTAGAGATTCTGGCAGTAGGTATAAATATATTGCTTCGGATCTGCACCTGCCCTGGCCCACTGTACTGCTGATTTGAGTTTCTTCAGAACAGATGAATTTTCCTTAAACCCTTGTTTTACCAACTCGAAACCTAGAACTCTTAACAAAATGCAGGCTTGAATTTTAAAAACTCTGCATCCTTTCATCCACACAAAGTACTAAAAAATGGATAAATACATCCCATGGAAAAATCTCTTTTTTTGACTGCTTATCAACTGCCCTGTCCAACTCCCTTCTAGGTGGATGTTTTTTGCTGGTGAGGGTGAATGGAGTGCCACTGGCATCTGCTGAGGGTTCAGGCTGTCCCACTCTCTCTTGCTAGGGTGCTGACAAATGAAAGCATTCACACACAGTTTCCACATGAGCTTAAAATTCTTCCTAGACCACGCTACGGCCTCAGTCCAGAAATATCTGCGTTTCTACAAAAACAGGTAGAAAGCCATCAAAAACACAGTTTGTTTTACTGCTCCTGCAGCAATCTTCCCCCAGATCAAACAGTAAGGGCTTTTCAGCCACCCTGAAGTGAATCAGCAGAACTTGCGAAGTGGCAAAACTCATGAAACAAACCTGTAATTCTGCAATCATCCAATGCAAAGTTGCTCTGTGCGCTTTTGAGTGAGTATAACATAAAGATTGCATTTAGGAAAAAAAACTACTAAAATGAGCCTTTTAACCAGGAAAAGAACTGAATCAGCATGTAAACAAACGCTTAAATTACTTTGTTCCCAGGAATTCCCTTCAGAACTTGTAAGTTATTTTAATACTGCTCAAATCTTCACTAGTTCAACCTCAGTTAGAATACAGACTGGTAATTTATAAAAAGGCTTTAATATAAGGAAAAATTAGTTACCAGAGCCTGTATTTAATATGCCTCACATTTTCAAATTGATTTTGACAGCTGCTGTTACAGCTAATGAAATGATCAAGTATGATTAATACTGTCATGAATCACAGTTAGCAACCTGCTTAGTTCAGAAAATAAAAAAATGTCTATGCCCAACAACTGTCTATCCAGCTAAGCCCAAAATACAAATTTTTATGGAAAATGACATGTTAAAGAGTAATTTCCCTGAAGAGATCTATAGAACATCGCAATGCACATGAACAACCTGCAATGTAAACCAAGACCTGCAGAAGTGTGGTACGAAATCTGCTCACCATCCTCGTAATGACTGCCAAAGGGAAGCCACACGCAGCACAGCCACTGGAGACTCTAAGAAGCAGCAATGAGAATGAGAATGCACAAAACAAGATAAACAGCTGCAAAAAGATCAAGTGACCCACTTGAACTAACTCAAAATCCGCAGATGTGCATGATTACCCCTTCCTTGTCTTATTTCAAAATTTATTTCTAGAATTTTGATGTACAATGATAGTGGAAGACAGAATCTTGAGTTTTCCGCAAACACTGCTTCCTCTTTCATCATGAAGGATAGTATATTCTTGAACAGAGATCACTTTTTAAGGAAAAGATGAACGGATAGATACACATACAAAACACACAACTTCCATACTGCTGCTGAACTTCTGGGTGCAAAATTTTATCCTCCTCACACACTCCGCTGCTGAAACTCCTCCAAATTCAAGATGTATTTCTGGTGATGCTTCACAAAGGAGCAGAAGAGTTATCTCTCATACCTGACAACACGCAGACTTCCTGGGACTGAAACAGCTACTCTTAACCTTACACAGATAGTGACTCCTCTGCTAAGGAGTGACAGATGAGAATTTGGACTATTTTCTATAACTCTTCCCCTCTTCCCAAGTGCTTTATTAGTATTGCTCTGCCAGTGCATCTTCTTAGCTGTCTGCAAATAAAGAGCAGACAGAGGCAAGGCTTTTTGGTGTTCTTTGGGGTAATTTCTTAGCCATATCAAACCAGCCTGCTTAGTTGAAGTGCCCTCTATGTAACTTGAATCTTGCAGAAAGCAGTTCAGGCTCAAGTACATGGTATCAAGATACTTTTTGATACCCAGACTACTTGATCTCTCTAATCCTATAGCCAGGTGCCACCTGTAGCTCTGAAGTGTTACTCTTGTCTGGCATGGCATTTCAAGGGCACATGTTCATGCAAAAGTACTATACATTGGAAAGCTCAAAAAAGGGGCGTAAAACTTCAGTGTATAGAAACCTAGTTAGAAAGAAACATCTGATCTCTCGTGCATGTTTCTGGGGCACATGGCATTTCTTGAATTCCAGCAACGCTTTTGTCAAAGTGAATCTTTTTGTCTTAAGCAGGGAGACTGCTTCCAGCATGCCCTTTCTTATGAAACCACTGGAAGAGGCTCTTTACAGAGCTGCTCCAGTCTGGCCAGGCTTCTCCAATGTTGTACTGTTGTCTATACAGCGTCCAAGCAGAGAGGCAAGGGTGACTCTTTAAATACAAATCCAGGAAAAGTCTGTGTCACTTTCACTACCACAACTCTAAAACTAGGGACACCTGTTATTTGAATTCCAGAAAGGACTGTGAAAAAGTGTTTTAGTGTTGGAAGCTGTTATGCCGACCAAAAAACCTGTCACCAGAAAAAAATCTTCATAAAATGGTGTTTGCTTATTTACACAAAACTGCAGATGTTTTCTGTATCAAAATATCAGCTTTTTTAATTTGTGTTTGGGAGGAGTTTCAGACTCCTGCTTAATGTTCACGCTGCAAACGCAGCACTGCTCTAGCACTTAATTACTTGCGTTTCCAACTATGGTACACTTCAATAGGAAAACAAAATTCAAATCCATGCAGCAGCTAGAGCAACATTTTAAATGCAAGACATCTCCTTCACCATGGCCACAGACACATGGAGTGATTATCTCCACATTTAAGATAATGATGACATAGGCTTTATGCTATGCTACCTTTAAGACAAGGTAACTACTCTAAAATCTGAAGTGCCTGCAGATACAATGATGTTTATCCTTTGCATCCTTGTATTTGAAAGTTAAATTCTTCTGCCATTCTCCCTAACCTGGAAAACACTTTCATATAGATAAGGAAATGGTGAACTTTTACAGAGTGGAAACAGGACCCAGAGAGAGGTATCCACTCCTCAAGCATGCACTTTCTTGCTCTCTCAAACCAAGGCCTTGCACAGGTTATTTCACACATGTAAGTGCTGGACAGGCTGACTGAAAATCAGTGGAAGGTGCTATCCAACTCTGGGCAGTGAGCCAATCCTAAAAAGCTCCATGAACAAACGAACGAACGAAAAAAGAAAGAAAAAAAGAAAGAAACAAAAGTAACTGTCCCACAAAAATCAACGGAAATAAGGCACTTGGCTTTTGGAGATGATATACCCTGTTGTGACTCACTTTTAATTTCTCCACTTCTCAACTTGTCTTCCAAAAGAAATACATGTTTTATAGTACACTTTGCATGCACAAGGTTTGACAACTTCTCATACATACTTTCCTCCCATTGCTCTTGCAGAAAAAAGGAGAGGGAAATATTTTGTACTACTGAGTACAAAATTCCCCTCCAACCTAGAAATTACTATCTAAAACTTACAACTAGGTGACCTAAGGAAGTCCTCTGAAAACATCCTTTTGCCATTTGTCACTGGTTTATCAACTTTTTCTCCTCATTTTTTCCAGTTTCTGCTGACAGGGCAGCAGCTGTGCTTAGTTGGAAGCAAAACCATTTTACTTAGAAACAATTCAGACTGCAAGGAGGTTGACTGATGGTGTTCTGCCATTCAGAAAATGTCAGCCCATTACTATACGCAAGACACTGTAACATGCTATGACCCCTGGCACAAGAGTCAGAAGTTTCCTGAGATCTCTGCATCATTGATGAAAACAAAGACAGTGTAAATCAGTGTTCTGGCAATTCATCTCTCCTCCCTTTCATTATAACTGGTCTAAGCAGCAGTTAACTTAGCAGAACAAAATTAATGAAATGCTCTGACTGAAATACTAAGATATGAACTGGCAAAGCCACTTTGCTTTGTTGCGTTTCAATTGCAACTGAAGTGTGGGTAATAGGCTGTATGTATTTTAAGACCACTGCAGACTTCTGCCTGGCAATTCAACAGCCATTTTTGTTAAAGATACACACTTCCGATGTTTCAAAAATGTGGCTGCAAAATCAGTTTTTTATTCTGACCTGCAGCTTCTCTGTGAGCAGTGTCACCCTCCTGCAAAATTTCTGGGTTAACAATACCTAAGTCTTCATGGAGATCTTAAAGTATTTATAGGCCTGCAGCAGGAGTTCAGGTGAAGTTTTACATTACATAGCAAGTTAGATTAGATGATGCTAAAATGTTCCCTACTGGACCTAAAATCCATCAGCATGTATTTTTAGAAAGAAAGTAAGTCTCTTGAGCATGGATATCACTTCAAACACACAAAATGAATGAGTAAAATACCATTTATTTGTTTAAAACATGCACTAGAGTTTTCCTCTAACCCTGCAGAAACATGTTACTAGGCTTCATAACGAAGGAGTCAGGCACTGGACAGAAAGCTCAACCCAGCAATCAATAGAGAAACTTAAGAATGTCTGTATGTGACAGCACTTGCAGCATAGGCAATCAGTACTTTGGGAGAATGATTCCGTGCTCATTAATACAGAGGATCCACTGCTCACACAGCCTGCTGGCTGATTCAGAACTCATACAGATACCTATTAATATGTAGGCAAACCCCCTCAAACTCTCTGAGGACTGTGAAAAGCACCAGAAGAAATATGTCATGGGAGCATAAATCAAAGACTAACAGCCTGAGCATGTTATTTTGTCTGTAGATGGAAAAAGTAAAAACAGTCATCTTCTCCAAGAACATGCATAAGGAAAAGGAAGATGCTTCTAAGAGGCCTGTTAAATGGTTATGATCACGATCACAGGTTCAAGTTTCTTCCAAAAACACTGGTGCCTTTTTCACCCACCAGCTCCCTACTATGGAAAAACACTTCTTCAGAGTCTGGAAAATGCTGTTTGATCTCAGTAAATTACATCTCACTGCTTGTCGGTTTCTGATTGATGGCGTAACTTAGGGAACAATATCTGTGTGTGGAATAGTGTCTGGAGAAGCAGTCAGGGATTATTGAAAATACAGTATTTATGCAGTTTAAAAATCAGTGGCACATTGCGTAGAACTTTTTTCTAGAGTGATGAAAAATTACTGAAGTGCATTTGGGAACAAAGGGTGTAAGGTCTTTTGTCTATTTGTAAGAACACTCGACTGGTAAGACTTCTTAGTGAGTTAGTAGTGATGGATGAGAGAAAAAGTGTCAACTGCAGTTGAGCATAAAACCAACTGCTTTACCAACCAATGGGCAGAAAGGAAGACGTCACTGTTCAATGGTGGTTAGAGAAGAGGGAATAAAATAAAGTTGAAGAAAAGAGAAGGAAAATGAACCAAGGATCACTGATTTCTCTAAGCCATTTAAAACTACTGGAGAAGGAAGAAAAATCTAAAGTTTCATCACACTATGTGTTGTTTCTTCATCTATCTGATATGTCAGAGTTAGCTGGAAGACTTTCAGAAAACAGCCACCTCCTCAGCATAAGTAATTCTGGAGTTACTGAAGTCAAGGGCTCAGTGCTGACTTACTCAGGCCACAGGTTTGACTTCATAGACACTTCACCTTCCAAAATCTCATCTGAATCCTTAAGGTTCTGTCATGACACAACCACAGCATTTTTCACAACACAAACAAAACAGACACCAAGACTTCAGCTGCAGAAAGACCATGACTGAAAGCAATTAGGGAACCTACACAAGATACATCCTTCCCCCAAATATAAACAGGATAAGACTAGTTTAAGTGTAGAAAAGCATCAGATAAGCAAACAAAGATGAATGATGTTGCCAGTGGTGCGACTGTGAAAAAAACCCAAAAACTTGGCAGGTGTAAAGTAAATGAAAAGAAATACTTCCTGCAGACCACACAAAATCAAACTGCCAAATCCACCAATTGCTACAGAGAAACAAACTGTAAAAAGCTTATTGTCCTGGTTCTGGCTCAGACAAGCAGGAGTGGGTGTGGCCAAGACCCTAATGTTACTGAATACCCTCTGACATCATTGTCAGGGGGCAGACGAGAGGGACACTCACTTCCAAGGAGGAAGTGTTCCTTTATGGCAGAGGGAACGTGTGGCAGGGTAGGGTCTGTCTGCCTTTGTTTTTCATTGTCCCAGCCTTGATAAACATTTTGCATATAAATCACTCTCTCTTTGAGAACTTTTGTTATTAGTATTATTGCTGTTACTGTTTTCTTATCTCATTGCTCACTGTTCTTATCTCAACCCATGATCTTTGCCTTTTGTGCCTCCAACTGGGGGGGTGCAGGAGGGGAAGAAGCAGCTGTAAGTTTTACCAGGAGTTCTAAACTGGAGAATACCAGACAGCCTTAATTGTCGCCCAGCATGGGGCATGAAGGGTTGAGATAACAACTGTGCGATATCAGTTTTGGTATGGCAACACCAAGGGCAGTGAGGGTCATTTGGGATTGTGTTCATGCTGCTCTCCTGCCCTGGCCTTGGGTGCTACTTCCGGCAATTCATTAACAGTGGTACCCAGCCTGTGGGGGGAAGAGGGGAGGATGATTTTCCACAGCCTTTCACCCCTTCTCCTCCTTCAGTCCTCTTGCAACAACTTTTGAGAATTTTTAATTTCCTCTGGATGTTAAGGAAAGCATG
>VZRE01011075.1:386317-459322 GCA_013396775.1 Cephalopterus ornatus | reverse complement strand
GCAGTTTGGGGCACTGCAATATAAGGAAGGCACTAAACTCTTAGAGGGTGTCCAAGAGAGGGCAAAGAAGATGGTGAAGGGTCTTGAGGAGAAGCCGTGTGAGGATCAGCTGAGGTCACTTGGTCTGTTCAGCCTGGAGAAGAGGAGACTGAGGGGACATCTCATTTCAGTCTTCAACTTCCCCATGAGGGGAAGAGGAGGGGCAGGCACTGATCTGGTTACTCTATGGTGACCAGTGACAGGACCCAAGGGAATGGCCTGAAGTTGTGTCAGGGCAAGTTTAGACTGCATATTAGAAAAAAGATTCTTCACCTAGAGTATGGCTGGTTGCTGGTACAGGCTCCCCAGGGAACTCGTCACAGCACCAAGCCTGACAGAACTCAAAAAACATTTGGACAATGCTCTCAGGCACATGGTGGGACTCTTGGGGATGGTCCTGTGGAGGGCCAGGAGTTAGACTTGATGATCCTTGTGGTTCCCTTCCAACTTTCATATTCTGTGATTTTGTTAAAGTAAAAGATAAAGGCATTCAGTCTATAGTATCATGAAGGGGCATAAGAGAACACAGAATGGAGAAAAAAAACAACAGAGATCGGAAGTGAAATAATGGCAAGAAGTGAAATAATATTAATCTCAGATGTAATTTATAACTGTTTAATTTATAACTGCAATTTATACCATTGTGAGTCAATCTCCACTTAGGTCTCAGAAGCACAAACAAGTGTAACAGTGAAAAAAAATCAGCCACTTTACCAGAAAGCACAAAATGTCTTTCATTTCATTATAATGCCTGTACAATCTTTAAAATACAGTCTTATATAATTACAAAATTTCCTCCTGGATGTTTTGTAAAACATGATGTATCAAATCTGGATGGAAAGCAGCCCAGCAGAAAAGGACTTAGGGTGTCAACAGCTGGCTGAACATGATCTAGCAGTATGTCCAACTGGACATCTTGGCCAAGGACATCTTGGCCTGTATCAGCAATAGTTTGGCCAGCAGGACCAGGGCAGTGACTGTCCCCCTGTATTTGGCACTGGTGAGGCTGCACCTTGAGTGCTGTGTTCACTGTGCTCCTCACTACAAGGATATTGAAGTGCTGAAGTGTGTCCGGAGAAGGGCAACAGAGCTGGTGAAGGGTCTGGAGTATATGTCTTGTGAGGAGCAGGTGAGGGAACAGGGTTTGTTTAGCCTGGGAAAAAGGAGGCTCAGGGGAGACCTTATTGCTCTGTATAACTACCTGAGTGGAGGTTGCAGTGAGGTGGGCATTGGTCTCTTCTCCCAGGCAACTACTGGCAGGATGAGAGGACATAACCTCAAGCAGGGTAGACTCAGGTTGGGTGTCAGGAACTATTTCTTCATGGAAAGTGTTAAGCGTTGGAACAAACTGTCCAGTGAGGTGTTCAAGAAATGACTGGACATGTCATTTACTCCAAAGTTAGACTTGATGAGCTTAGAGGTCTTTTCCAACATAAATGACTCTGGGATTCTGTGAAATCATACTGAATGGGCAGATTAATTCAATGCATCTGATACCTAATATTGCCAACTTTTGTGTCCTGCATTTTGAAAAGAATTAGGTTGTACAAAGATTAGAAATACCTGCAGCAGAAGGAATTTTACAATTCCATGATAAGAATAACACAATATGGTGCTTGTCTATTGTGAGTGCTTCTAGGAATAACCATAATTCAATTAGTAGTATTAATAATTATTTTAAAATGTGTCAGTAATAAATTGCTAATTATTGCAGTAGTAATCAAAGATATGCTCATTATATTTATATTCTGTATATTGTACATTAGTTTAGAAAAGGCAGAATACTTCATCATTTAAAGACTGAATATCCATGTCCTTCACTGTGTGCCTTTATAGTAGTATTTCCACACTGCATTTCAATTCAGTTCATTTTAATTTATGTAACTCTAAGAGATTCACTTGAAAATATCTCATCATTAACATTTATTATTCTATGAAGTTTCCTCTGAGTTACCTGCCTTCATCTCCCTAATATAGACCGATCCTTAGAATTCTTGCTGAATATCCACAACTCCCAAACACTTAAGTGGAAAGCACACTCATGCTGAGAATCGGAATTAGCAGACATGTCCCTAAGGATATAAAGGCAAGCATCTTTTTAAGGTGTCTAAACACTCTTCACATTAAACTTTACTGAAAGCATTTTCTAAGTATAAATATGTACATGCTTGTGTGCTTTTGAACTGGGTCATTAGATGTACAACAGTATAAATCATCTCATCCTCAACCTTAAATAATTTAGCCACATTTAACTAAATAGCTGCTTGGATTATGCAGCATTTGATCTTAAGTATTTATTTTCCAGACTTAATAACATGGGTTAATCCTTTCTTGTGTACCAAGCAGTAACTTCCTTGAATTTTATATTGAAGCTAAAGTCATATTCATTGAAGCTAAAATCATACTGTGAACTAAATTATAGACATTGGAGGGAAATGAACTTCAGCATGTTATATCAAGATGTGATACTGAGAATTAAAGGGAGATGCCCAGTGCTGACATCTAACCTAGGACCAGCAAGTAATACAAGTTCCCAAATGGAGCATCAAAAATGACAGCACAAAGTAAAATTCCAAGACAGTAGGACTATTGTGGTGCACATAAAAATTCCAAATAATATGATTTTAGCTGAAATGCACCTGCAGTACTGGCCAAATTTATTTTTAATGGATTTGCAACCAGAAACCCATATAGCCACAACCCGGAGAAAAACTTGGTCAGAACCATCTAAATTCAGGTCTGCTTTTCCTCTGATAGAATGCCACTATTATGCAATGCAATTGATAAAAGATGTATTTAAGGAAGAAGACACTGTAACTAACATTTGTGCCCTTATTTTCTCTTTTGATTTTCTCTTGAGAGGAAAAACATTCCAGACATACATCACTATTTTATATAACCTTTTATTTCAGCTTAGACTCTGCAGTAGATTTCTTTAGTTCTGTGCACATATCCATATAGTACAGAGAAGGCTGCATGAAGAATATGTATCTTCTCTAGACCCAACCCTGCTTTTTATCACAAAAGCTTTTTGTCAAAAATGTGTTATCCTGCAACAGGGAAATTATATCTCTTTATTTGACCTGTAAGCACTGTGCAGCAGACTGATTTTGAGTTAACTCACTGCCATTTCCATAAATCTCATTAAAGAATGCACTGTATCAATCTGCTTTTTACTTGGTCAGCTGCAAACACTATAAAATCTTATCAAGCCAGAACTCCTAAACATAGAGAGGTGGCTCACCTAAAATTATTCCAGGAAGAAATATTTGGATTTTTCTCATGGGATTTAAGTTACTGTTTAGTAGGGTTTGAATTTTATGTTGTTTGTCACATCATAAAAGATGTAGACAGGCAGAGGGAGCACTGAATGAATTTACATCAGCATATTCTACTCTAACAGCTATGAAAATGTTAGGAATGGCAAATCAGTTTTCCATAGCCCCTCTGTGTCAGATTTCCTCTCAGATAGTCCAAACATACAGATAATTGGTTCAGAAAACACCATAATAACTCATGGAGAATCCCCCAAAAAAATACATGGGTCACACAGGTAACAGATCAAAGTATTGTAATTCTTGTAGCCTTCTAGGTGTTAAAATTACATATTAAAATATCTTTAGAAGTTATAGCAGTCCTTAGGTTATGCTAGCCTACACCATGGGCTCAAAATTCCGTCTCTTAACAGATAAGTTGCGGGACAGTTACAGGAAGTGTCTCTCTCTGTGTCTCCTTCATAAATGATTCTAATAACCTCAGTAGTTTGGCTAAAACTGACATACTTTATTATAATCTATTATATTGATATATTTTGAGCTAATTACTATATGAGATAATTATCTCATGTGAGATGAGAGGGAAACATTCTAAAGTATAATGCTCAACAAACCCATGGAATTTAACATGCAACCTCAGCCTTAAATCTGAATATCTTGATTACACTGTGTAAGATATATGTATTTTAAAATATTTGTTCTTAACCAATATCTTATTTTATATCTTTAATTATTTTTTGCCTGAGTTTTACTGACATAGCTGTCTAATATTACATTCTTTTGATAATAGTAGCCAGAAGTGCTAATGGGCTTAAAGAAATATGAATAATTCTGTTCAAAACCTCAAGTTATATATAACCTTACATTTCAAGAAAGTATTTATTTGACAATTAATTTTTAGCAGTCAAATATCTATAATTTTCAACAACTTTAGCTGAAACTCTTCTTGTCTAGAACTTTGGAAATCTGTATATTTCAGCATCTAAATTTAAAAGCCATATAGTATTGTGAGTTTATTCCCAGAAAGAGTAGCTAAGTCACTGCAATGCATAGTATACTTATCCTTGGATTTATGTTCAGTTTGCCAGAGTCTGGTCTGGAAAGTCTTACAGAATTTGCAACTGCCCTTTTCTTGTAAGTGGGGACTTCTTGTTGATTGTTCAGTTGTCATGTAAGTTTGAAAATTGTTTCATCTGGAAAATCTTCTACTATTAATCTTTCAGAACAGCTGTTTTATAGATGTAAGGCTATAGTCCTCCTACATGAAGCAGATGGTAGTAGAAATACTGGGCATTTAAAAGGACAAAAGAACTAGCAAGTAAGCATACAGTAGTGTGGCAAGTAAGCTGGGAGAGACCAGCTCAACTCTTCTCCTTACAGTGGTAGTTTCAAGCTAGTAATAACATGAACTTGTGCTTTAGTTGGAATATGTGAGTTGGTTTGGCATGCTGCCAAATTCAGTCTGCCAAGAGACAGCCTTAGTGAGGATATAAAATCATAGAATCAAAGAAGACTTTGAGATGAAAAGGACCCATAAGGATCATTGGGTGCAGCTCCCTGCTCCTGTAGCTGCAAGGTGCAGTGCATGGACCTGCCTCCAACATTGAGAGAACTCCTTGAGTGGAAGCCCTGGAGGAGTCTTTCATGTGTCACCTACTTTATATCTCAGTCATCTTAAGTGTGTCTCCATCCAAGAGCTTTAAACCCCTGACATTCTTGAAAGGCCAACTACTATCAGTGGTGTTGAAAGAGCTTAATTGACAGTCTGTCAAGTGACAAAGGTATGATTTACATGCATATTAACATATATTTTCAAAAAGGGTGTGTCTGTTTGCATTTCTCCCATAACACATCTAAAATAAATGGTATATGTGAGCACGACAGAAACCTGGACATTGTCCCTCATGCTTCCAGACCTCTTTTTTTTTTTCTCCATTTTATCATTAGGAAACCTTCCAAGCACCCAGGAGATGGCCTGCTCTGGTGCTGTTAATGTCTAAAAAAAGCTTTTGCAATGGTATGTAGATAACTTAGAAGCATACACAGTACAGCACTCTATTTTTAATTTTAATTGCAATAATTTTTGAAAGAAAAAGTCTTGCTTGAATTAATACGTATGGTCATGATCAGCTTCCTCTGTCCTGTACTGCTGTCCATAACCAGGCACACATCAAATGCTGGTAATCTCTCCTAATGTCTACGTCTTACCTCACACCTTCCTCTCTGAGGTCATCACTTGCAGCAGACCCAGGCTCTTGGGTCTCTTTACAGACACAGCTGATAGACACCACATCCTTCACTACCTATGGGAGTGTGGGACTGCAGCAGTGTGTTTTCCTGGACCAGTTCAAGTTCACATCTTATTTAGATCTCACAACTGCTTTCATAAAATATTTGTCTGTCTTTTCAGCAGTCAGTCGAAGCAGCTAAACAGAGCTCCGTGTTTTCCATCCAGTGTCTGCCCACACCAGCATTCCTTCACTGCCTGTGTAAATCCTTGTGCTTTCTACCATGCAGGCCTACCATCTGGCATCATCTTTCAGTCAGCCTCTTTCTAAATCCTACACTCAGACTACGTCCAGCTCCTGCTTATTTTTACTGTAAACCTAGTTTTTATGTAAACTAGTACGTAGTCTCATTTACTAATCCACAAGGCTAAAACTCTGATCTGAGCACTAATAATTCCCTGTCTGGGCCAAGTAACACACTTTTCCCTGACTTTGCCAAGCTCACTCTGTGCATACCCACCTGGAAATTGATGCAGTTCCATACCTCAGTGTAAGCTGCTCATCTTTTCTATAATAATCTACTATTTTTTTTCCTGCATCTATTGACTCCAATCTCTCTTCTTCCAGTTACAATCCTATTGTCAATTCGTGAAATATTTAACAAGCATTCATATGAACTTACATGAGGATATTCCTCTGATACTCTTGGAAATGTCCTTTGGATGAAAATTACTTAATTATAAGCTACACTGAAAGCACTTTTTACTCACTTAACTCACAGTTTCTGGTATTGACTTAAGATTTCCTTGACTCCCCTTTTTGCCTGTATTTGTTTCCTGTTATCTTACCACTAGATTTTAAATTCTTTGGAGAAGGGCCCATCTCTTTGTGCTTTGTTTGCACAGTGCTTTACACAATGGGATTCCATTCAAGGACTTTCAGGTGCTGCAATAATGAAAACAATTTTGAAAGTAAATCTCTAAATATTTTCTATTTTACAGAAACTCTTTACAAAATAATGATTGTTTAAATGTAGCCTGGAATAAATCAGCTTGATATTTGCTTCAGTTTCCTCCCTTTTCTCTATATAGAATGGATTCTCCTTGCTATTGAGACCTGTTGTAGGGGCTGAGTACAAGATAAATTGGCAAACAAATGTGATAAGAGTACTGTTAGAATATTCAGCCATTAAAATGGGCATTCCATCTTAAAAATCCAGATGGTCAAGAAAGAGAATGACAAAACCATAATATCAAAGATAAATGGATAGTGGCATTATGAAAATTATACCCTTTGAAACAATAAATGTTACCAAAAACAAAGGATCAATAATTGTCAGCTGCTTGAAAGCCATAATCACTTTATTCCATGGGAGAATGCAATGCACCACGACTTGTTGCAGACCAAGGATCTCTGGCTCCCTCAGGTGAAGGGAATAGCTGATGTACTTTCCCACTGTACTAAAATCAAGTTAACCTACCATACTTTTTGGTGTCATCAATCCTGGAGAGCATTTTTAACAAGCTGAATTAAAACAGATGGTGTAATTTTTTTTTTTTTTTTTTTTTAGATTCATAGCAGGTCACACGGTATTTAAATAAATACATTGTTATCAGACAATTTTGAATTTCTGTATCTGTTATATTTGGCTGCTTCATTGTTGTGATATTATGTTTGACAGATACCTTTCAAAACAAAGCCCAATTTGCCTGTTATAATTATTTCCCAGCTTTCTGTGGCTGAGATAATTTGTACACTTGTTCTTCTCTATAGTACTGCCAAATACCAGCTATCACTACTAGAAAACATTCTTCTTAAAAATGCTCTTTCTGTCCCTATTCTTCAACTTATGAGGTGTGTAACTTCAGGGAATTTGCTTTAATAAGCCATAGACATATAACTCCTCCCAGGATAACATTCCTCCCAAGACAGCAAGAACAGAGTGACTGGCAGCAGAAAGTAAAATATTTTGTCAGATGGTATTCCTTTCCTTTTTTTTGCTAAACTTCCTTTACTTCCATTAGCAAATTTTCAGAATGGAGCTCATTTTTTTATGAAGTGAAAGAGTGACCCTTAGGGTTCGTCAAGGAATAAAAGTTGACAAGCTCAGCATTTGCAAGTGTTTATGAGAATTTAATGTTGAAAGTAAAGGACATCTGAATTATTATAATGTCTTAGTAGAATCAGAAATAGTAATGTTTCTCCAGCAGATTTTCCATATGGTAAACTTTCTTCCACACAATCCATAGATAGTTAATCTACAGTTTACTTCAGTGTGTAATTCCTGACAGCAGGAGCTTTGCTGAAGCAGTACAAGCTCTGTCTGAATGAGCAAATGGAGCTATTTGAGAAAATAAAAAGCCCTAAATGCTGATTATACACAGTACTGAAGATGATATATTGTAACCTAGTTTTAGCACAGTAAGCTGTATAAAACATTCTACCCCTAAAGCTAAATAAAATTGTCTTCTATTTGCATGGATTCTCCTTCCTCTCCTCACACACACCATGTTTCTTGAAAGGCAATGTTTCTCCGCATTCTTGGCCAGTGGCAATAGTTTTGCCATATGTACAATACTGTGTTACTAAATAGCTAACAAAAAAATGAAATTTAATATTTACTTCACAAAAATGTAAACATGAGTCAAAGTGAGGAAACATTCACTTCAGCTCATACACACATATTCCACTAGCCATACCAATTTCTCTCAGCCCAGTTCTCGAATTGACACAAACGGCAGCACCAATAGATTGTGTTTTGTAATCTCTAGAACAAACATTTTTACTTGTTTTACGCTATTGATAGCAGTGGTAGTTTCAGCCTTCTCCTTTACTCTACATGGGCATTTCCATTCATGATAGGTTTTTTATTGCTGTTTTCCCCTCCAGAATCATGTTTAATTCAGGCTAGTTCCTCCCTCATAAGCAGAGAACTTTTTTTCAGTTTTAAAATACATTCTAATTTGATTATTTCAAACTAAATACGGCTATTTCAGAAATTATTAGTAGTCCTACGGAAGCTTGAAAAAATGTTAATACAAGGATAAGAAATATATGCCATATAGATACAATCAATATATCTTATTTTTTATAAGAAAGTTGTTTCTTTTTTTATTGGAAGTTATCTTTTTTTGTTGTTATAATGACTGTTAATTTTCTCATTTTACTGTCACTTTATAAGTTGGCACTGAGGTTTATTCTATCTCGCTACAATTTAAATCTGTTCTTTTGTCTCATTGTCTGCATGATTTCTGCAACTCCAAGGACATCTCCTCAGCCACCTTCCTTTAAGAGACTTGAAAATCTTCTAAGCTTTAATTGGGATCTGGAGTTTAAAATGAGTTCTCCACTCCAGCTCTTGTTGCATTTACTTGCCTGCTGATTTTTTGTCACTTTTGCTGGAAAGCCAGCTGCTCTCTGGGCTCTTTCTTTTGTATTTTTTGTTATTGCCATCTCCAGTTAAAAATGAAATACCTGCACAAAACTGTAGACTTCCCTCTGCTGCTTGGTTGTGATTTTAGAAACTCTTTACTATCTCCCAAGTTGTGAGGACCGCCATTCCAGCCCTGAAGGATTCCTTTCCTAATCAGAAAGGATAATCAGCTGCATAATGCAGACTTTCCCTCTAGCTTTCTACTTGTTCCTGTCTTATGCTTATAGCTAGGTATGTCTTATATCCAGTAATTTTTCCTCGCAGACTCTTGCCCATCATATTCTCTTACCCTTCATTTCTACCTCTTATGGGTCACAACCTTATGTTTTCAAATTCTTCAGTTTACCTAATGATACCTTTTTCCCCTGTTCCTGCCTCCCCTGGTGCAGTCATATTCTCAAGTTATCCACCTTCTTGCTCCTCCTTTGCTCTTTCAGGGCACTCACAGTCTCATGGCCTATAAAGGAATTCACCTGACGCTACAGATGACAGAGAGAGAATCTCTGACAGAGATTCACAAATCCTGAAACGAGTATCCTACGCTGTTGGAAGGAGTAGTCATTTAGTGATCCTTATTTCTATCCATCCTTTCCAGAGTTGCCAGATTAGCTTTACTTTTTGCTATATTTAGATAGGAGGAGTTAGGAATACCATTCCTCATAAGGGTACATCAAAGCAAGGTAGATTTGTCATGTGTGTCTTTTTGGCTACTATGTGTACTCGTTCATTGAATGTCTGTTTTAGACAGAAAAATTTGGGTGAAATTAACCCATTTCATAGATGCCTAGAAGGAATCATTTCCTTGAGAGCGAAAAAAGTAGTCAGTTTAGTAACTTCACTTATAGCCAGCTGAGTTTTTGCTTGAAAGTCATTAATTTCAACTCATGAATAAATTTTGATTTCATCTAAAAATTTGAATGTGAGAAATTAAAGTTATTTAGGAGAAAGGAACAGAAACTAAATGCAGTCTTGAAATAAATTTCTCAAATATGAAATCACTATAGCTCTCAATACCGAAGTAAAAAACCAGGAGAGATGCAATAAAGCTGAGAAGTTTTCCTTGCAGTATCAGAATGACTGAAGTTAAGAAAAAAAAAAAAAGAAAGAAAACTGTTTTTTAAATATACAAACTTTTACAGCCATTACTTAGATAACTTTGTTTTAATAATGAAATAAGAGTTTTCATCTTGATCAGACAGTTTTTCTATCTAAAAGTAAAGAATAAACCTGATGTCTTTGTCAAAGGTCAAGAATAATCAAGGTCCTCAGTTTGTTCCCTCACCCGTTGTTTCCAGACAGCATCCTGTCTTCGAGTCTTTCCAGGGGAACTGCAGACCAAGAAAAAAAATTAAAACAAAAAATAAGAAGAGGAAAATAAAACAAATGAACAAAAAACACCACAGAAAAGGAGTATTGCTTATTTTATAACTCCAGTACTTTTTTTCATGGGCCAGGTAGAGGTCGAGAACCCCTGTCTGTACAAACAGAATGAGAAATACCTCCTCAAGTAGTAATACTTCAAGAATTTTACATCTAGACACCTTAAAAAGACATTTTTGGCATGCATTTTATATGCCATATGCCTGGTTTCACAATGCATAACCATATTAAAAAAATATTTATTTTTTAAAAAGGAGAGCTTACCCAAATTTGCTCTTCTGATGAGAGTTCAGAGCATGTCATAAAACTCAGTCACATTTCTTTTCTGATCCTTGTATTTTCTGTTTATTATTAATTATATACATTTGGGAATGTTTGTCTAATCTACTTGAAAATAGGGGAATTATTCTACCTTGTTGAACTTTAGAATTATGTGATCTCTTATGTCATTATAGGAGAGAGACACCTCCATTATAGGAATTCATTTGCAATCTCAACTTTATCTGTACCTATGCATGATGAATTATCAGACAGTAAAATCACTTGTTGCTTCTTTTATCCTAAAGGTAGAAGCCTCCAGTGGTGCCACTGAAGTTTAACTGAGGTTAAGAGAAGAAAAGCAGTAGATATTTCTTGTCTGTAACCAGCCTAATTGCCAGACAACAGCTTTTCTCACATATTCCAGAAGGATATAGTATGATACCCTGTACCAGTTTACTGATTTCTGAAGACCAAACATAATAGTATACCACTATTTATGTCTATCATCCAGACTATTAACTATATTCTCTCCAGGCAGTGCTCAAAGACAAATTTCTCCTTTATACACTGAACTCTGGGAGTCATTATAGCTTGAGTAAGAGTCCACCTAACACTGGTAGTTAGGTCTTTGCTGAGGGAAGAACAGGGTAATATTAACCAGGGGAGGATTCAGTCACCTTTTATTCTACATAAGAACATGACAAATCCTATACCAGTGTTCAGAAAATACAACTCAGTTTCTAGGAGATGTAACCTGGCTTCATTTTCAACTCTCAGAGGTTCATAGGGTTTTTTCCAATGCAAAGATCTTTGTAGTGTGGGGTTGTTTTCTTCCATTTCCTCTTCAGCATTACTTGTTAAAAGTGACAAGAACTGTAGCCTGACCAACACAGGCGGCCTTTAAGAACTCCAAACAATGCCTTCCCCCAGCTGGAGTTAGAACTTTCTATGCACTTTAACTCTTCCCTTTTTTTATGTAAGTGCACATTCAAATGAAATTCTTTGGCTCCCCACTGCTTTGTTTTGATTCTAGGCTCCCAAAGTCCACCTTCTGCCTCCCCTCAAGTTCTTTTGACCACATTTTCGTGGGAACTCACTCTCATGTTCCTGTACTGGATGTTTTGAGTGCTTGCCTGCCTTCAGGTGAAAACCTGACAATCTGTGATGCGCTATAATGAGAGAAATGGGTAAGCAGCCAGGAAGTCCATGTTGATCGCCACTTTTAGGATAATGTTTGTTTTAGTTTAAACTGCCTTGCTTTTTCCATCTCTCTTTCCTCTCAGCTACATAACACATAATAAAACTCCTCATTCTTTTATGAAAGCCTGCTTTCTCCTTTGGGACCGAGCAAAATTACATTTTCTTAAAAGGTAATTTGCTTGGGAGATTTTCTTGGTATGATTCAGTGCATTCTTGGAGATAGCTCTGGATTTATACAAACTAACATTTCCCATTGAACCATGCAGAATGAAGCATTGAGCATATTATTTTGGTTTCAGAACAAATATTTAAACCAAGAGCAAAGCCAATGAGATAGCAGTAATTCCTTTTTCTTTTTTTTTTTTTTTTTTTTGTGAGACATTTTCTTTCCTCTTTTCACTTTCCTAATCTTTAGGAGATCCTTAAGACTAATTTGGCCACTAAAAGGAGAATGAAATCAGTGGTTTCTGAAAGTCAAATGGAGACATACATTTCACAGTGCAGACCATACAGCTTCTTTACATGCTTATCTTATCACAGTACCTCCTGAGCAGTCTATCTTATCATCTGCTTCTGGTACCTGAAGGATTGACAGGTAAACGCTTCTAAAGTTTCTGTCAGTATATAAGGTAAATGAAGGCATTAATCACAGAACAAACACCTTAGTCACCGTCCTCCCTGCAGCTGAAACAGTGTTGGCATTGGCAGAAAGAAAGAATGGGAAAAATCAAGAAAAACAAGATTGCTGAGGTCTAATTCAACCCTCCCTGAAGTTAAAGGAAGATTTTTCACTGACATTAGAGGAAATGAATCTGCTGCTAAGGTCATACAGGCCACAGACAATATTTGAAGTTTTCCACAGAACAGCTTGTAGTATTTTTGAATTCAAACTCAACTGAGCTGTGAACAAACTGGAAAGTGAGTGGGAAAGTAGATGAATTCTTTTCCTGACATCTGTAGAGCACTGCCAGGAGTTTAGGTAACCTGCTAGGGAAATGGAAATTCTTACTGCTGAGAAGAAATAGAATGTTACTCATATTGCAAATATATGGTGGGATGATCTATACACCTGAAGTTTAAAAATAATTAGATAAAGCATATTTACAAAAAAGAGTAGGCAAAAGAAATGAGAGTGGCACTCCATGTTAGATAGCTGATTATCTGTGTTAGAGCTGTTGTCTGAAGGGAAAAATTGTATTGTTCTTGGTGACTCCAGTTTTAAAAACCTATGCTGGGCATTGTATGTGGTATGTTGTAAAACATCATTGAAGTTTCTAAAAATGATAGATGATAATTATCTGACACAAAAGGTATTGAACCTAACATAAGGTAATTCAATTTTGAGCCTCATTATGTTGAATAAAGATGAACGAATTGGAGGATCTAATTACATTCATTACGGGAAAACAGAGGACAGTAGTGTATGTATTTGGTACTTCAAAGGAGTGAATTTTTAAAACCTGGAGAAAATTATGAGAGATAATTGATTAGGAAGAATTAATGCAGACAGCCAATTGTGAAAGCAATTTTAAAGTTTAACAAGAATTTATGACATGTCCAAAAGCAACATCTCACAACTAAGAAAGAGTATATAAATGTTTTAAAACTCCCTCCTACTTCAGGAGTGAAGTAAATGTAGCAATTAAAATTAAATATATATAATCTCTCTCTCAAAAGGGAGAAATAAAAGGTGAGCGTAATAATAGTAAATCATAAATTAGAAACTGTAGAAAAGAGATAGAGGAATGCAAAGGTGCTAGGAGAAAGTGCATCTCCCAGGAATTCAGACAATAAGAAAAAAATTTTTAGGAATTAGGAAAAAAAAGACTATGTTTAGTATAAAAATTTAAAAGAGAAATACTAATCGTGGTAACAATTACGTATAAATGGAAGTGTGTGTCTATATACGTGACTGTGTATGCTCATCTAAAAGCACTAAAAGCACCAGCAGAAACAGTGGGACGAAGTTAAAAGGGACGGTGTGAGTTAACTGCTACAGAGCACCATATAAGTGATTTCATTCAAATGAAGAGGTATAAAAACTCACCTATAGATAAGTGTTAAGGGAATGAAGTAGAGGACAGTATTTATAAAACATGCAGATAAAATGAACAGCACCACTGCAAAAGTCAGAAATTTTGCCTAATATTTATGAGAAACGAGGCAAAATAATGAGGCAAAATATCCAAAACTGCATCCATTCCAGAAGAGTATAGAAGGTGAATAAAAAATCCATTTGTCATCATTAGCCAAGATGAACCTCAGAGACACAGTGAGCACTGGACTGATGACATCCCTTGTCCCCCTTGTTGCACATAAATGATCCTGGCCAAGCCATTGAGACAAAAACACCAGAGTATGTGGATGTGACAATGCGAAAAGTTAACTTAGAGATTTTCTAGTGTAAGATCACCTTCATCTTCTCTGAGACGTCTCACCGAATGTTGTTAAACTGATTTCCTACTTCTCCAGCAGTAGATGAAGGTTCTAAAACTGTTCTTAACTCTGAGAAAGAGGTGCAACTGTTCATATGTTGTTCCTGTAAAGAACCAGGAGAATGTGCTCATAGCACAGGAGAAGAGTGTGCCATTTTGTAATTTTTCAGGACAGTTGTCGTGCTATTCTCCATTAGACATTAAAAAGTTATGCCTGAATTCCTATGCTGTGTGTGCACACTCCACTGTGTGGACACAAATTGTATGCCCAGCAAGAGGAATGGATATCTCTGAAAGGAAATTCGTCTCAGCTCTGTTAATGACCTATCTTAAGACAGGTGATAATTATATATAAATTGAAGTGCCTAATTTTTCCAAGCTTAGACTTGGACAATTAACTATGAGATAACCACAGCTGTTATTTAAAATGGATGTTAAAATGTATCTCAATAGTATTTTGAAAGCAGAATGCCCAGCAAGTTTTCACTTGGGAGACATAACAAAAGATCTATCTGACCTGGTAATATTCCTATTCAATTGCTATTACAAGTGGAATTTTCAGAAGATTGTGAATATCATCTCAATATTTTAAAAGCCATATAAATACTGACTAGTGAAAACTGGCAAGAATGCTGAGAAAAATAATGTAATTGTTAATACAGGTTTTAATTGATAGAGCATAAAAAGCTAGAAATATAATTAGTGTCAATCATTATGTTTTTGGAGGAAGAGTCCTTACAGTCCTTATTAAACACACTTCATATAATTCTTTTATGACATTGTAATTTAGTCAGTGAAAGATAAATAATATATTTACACTTCTAAAAGGAATTTTGACACTTTAATACACAACATGCTGATTTAAAAATTAGTGCAACAACACGGTACATCTTAAATGGATTAGCAATTGCCTAACTGACAGGTTCCAAAAAAGTAACTGTCAGTGTGGATCTATTGACAAAGGAATGAGTTTTTAGTAGGGTTAGGAGGTTATCTAGTAGAATAAATGGCAGCTGGTCCAGTATTATTCAGTAGTCAACAGTGATTTGGAAAAAGATACAAAATCACTGATGATCACAGTGGTGGCTAAGAAAGGAAAAAGACCATGGAGGTCAGCAAGCATCTCTGTTATCATGGCATGAGATTAAGGGATTTGCTATGTTTGTAATTTAATACTTATAAAATTGTTTCTTTGTATAAATACCACAGCAACACAAGCTTGTATCTCTTTGGGAAAATTATTTATTTTAAACAGCAACAGATGTTAAACAATATAATTAAACACTTCATGGGATTGTACTGAAAAACAGGATTCTTGAATTTATCTCCCTACTCTTCCAAGAAGATTTGTGAAGAACGCTTTCCAGTATAGTTACCATGTCTAACCCATGTTCATGGCAAGGAATCAAATACATGGTTGGGGAAAATAGCTAGACCTAAAATAACCATTCCAGTGGAGTAACTACAGATGGTGAGAAAGTCAGTCAGAGATAATCTGGCAGTCTGGCATATCAATATGTATTCTATATATAGGAGAGTTGTACAAACTGAATAATTTTCAGTTAAATTCTTCTTCACTTCTTAATTTATTTTTCCATGTGATTAAGTCTTAAGGTGAAATAATTTTCTCTCTCTCTTTTTTTTTTTTTAAACATTGCTTTTCATTTTATTTCATGGTCTTTAGGCATGCCTCAACTCTGACTGTGATTTGATCTTCTTTACTTTTTTATTATCTTTCAATTTGTTTTAATTTTTTCAAAATGCCCTGTTTCAGGTTAAAACAATGTAAAAGGGAAATATTTTACTTGGGACTAAAAAGTCTTAAAACTGAAATTTGGGTTTTTTTATATTTTTCTCAGAGTGCTTGTCTGTGCTCATTTATCATTTTTCTAAATCCATTCTATTCCTTGGGGAGGTGCTTGCCCTGAGGTGGAGGAGTATGATAGAGGTATGATAGCAGAAAGCCCACTTTTTGCACTCAGCACTGATCCAGATGTCAGGTATTTTTAAATAAGCAGCCAGTCTTGCTGGTGTGAGAAATACACACATGTACAAATATTGCAGTCAAACCATCAACAAAATATTTTAATGTGCGAATGTAATTTGGAAATCCTGTTCTACTTGTTTTGTGTTGTAGGTGGATTGGTGATTCCTGGTGTTACTTGGATGCTTCCTCTTGGGAGTATTCTGACAAGGTGAATAGATAGCTGCTGGCTGAGCCTGATATTTTCTTACATGTCTTTTCCAGTCTTATCCTTGTTAGTTGAGCCCTCAGTCCTTCCTTGGCCCAGCTGCCCATGACTAAGTCTCCTCTGGGTGTTTGACAAGGACCTCTACCCAGGCACACATATTGTGTCCCATTGACAAAGAACAGTTCACTTCCATCCTCAGCCTAGGATGAGAATTTGGGTTCCTTTTTTATACAGGGTGGATGGAGTGATGGCAAATAGCACAACCACTCAAGCTGCTCAGTGACAGAGGACTGAGTGGCTTCTTTTTCCCTATGCTAGTATATTTTGTAAACAGATGACCTTAAAGCAGCATATTTAGAGCTGATGTATTTGACTGTGCTCTAGAACAGTTGGAAATAAAACTACTCAGACAGGAACACTTTCCAGACAGAACTGCTGAAACTAAAAGCTGAGAGGCAGTTTAGGGAACAATTTAGGGCAATTTAGTTCCTTTTGCTGCTCATTTTTAATTGATACCTCACTGCTAAGGATGTCTATGCCATAATTTGGACACAAGAACACAAGATCAGAAGATTAAGTAAGAGGAAGTGCTGGGACCAGGCTGGACCAAATGTGCATTGACAAATGGTACAGGAATTACCTGAGTCCCTCTTCCACGAGCAAGGAATGAGTGAAATACCGTCATGGTCTGTCTGCATTCTGTGTGCACTCACCTCTCATGAGAGGGGCACAACAGCTGCTTTCAGCAACATTCATGAAAGAATTTCTCTATGGAGGAGAAATTTTCCACATCTGCAAGTCACTTTAAGCAATGCTCTGAGGTTGCTGAGAAGCTGCAAACCAGAGAATACAGATTGATGCCTGTACCTGTTATATTACATTGATAGCAAAATAAGAACTTACTAATGATACCTTTTTCTAAACTAAGCTATTCAAACTTGGCAATGTTCAGAAAATTGTCCTAACAGAAAGTATTGCTTTTGGAAAGGTAAGAGCAGGAGAGCAAATACAAACTGAGTTTTGAAGTCTGACAAAGTGACTTTTGTTCTTTGAGTTCTTGTGGCCATCACTAACATTTTTTACTATTTTGTAGAAATTTGACAATGTGCTGATACATGAAACAACTTCCTCTTCTTCTTCTTCTCCTTCTCCTTCTTCTTCTTCTTCTCCTTCTCCTTCTTCTTCTTCTTCTTCTTATTCTTTCTTCTCATTCTTATTCTTTCTTCTTTCTTCTTCTCCTCCTTCTTCTTTCTTCTCTCTTCTTCTCCTTCTCCTCCCTCTTCTTCTCATTATTAAATAGAGAAACCATTTCTGACAAGGCAGGAAAAACACTGTCATTTCACCACATATATACTTACTGCATTGGCATATTCAGTGTTCTCCCATTTCTCTCAACTAACCATGCTCTATATCCAAAAAGCTGCAAAATCAGTTATGTCCACTATGTTTGTTTTCTATTAGTAATTGAGAGCTGAAGTTTACACACTCTGGGAAATAGGTGTCAAAGATGTCAGAAGCTTACAGGTTCTGTAGAAATGTCCAATTTGGAAGTTCTAAAGTATAAACTTGAAATTGACAACCACTGATATATAATTTTAAGAAAGAGTATATATAAACAAAAATGGCTTTGTTTAATAAGGTCTGAATCCACAAGATGAAAAAAAAAAAAACCGGCCCAGAAAGCCCCACTATCATCCTGTGGTCTGTGTTAGATACTGAATTAAATTATTTGATATGAACAACAGCAAAGAGATGTTAAAAGCTGGAATTATATTATGCTCTGATTAAATTAACAATTTAGCATGGAACAGCAGACACCTGTGGGCAGGACTGTAAATGGCTGTCTAAAGCGACAACCTCTCTCAAAGTCTTCTGTTTTGGTTTAGGTTGAGACTAGTTGTATAAATGTTAATTGACTAAATTCAGCAGGAGAGAAGTCATTGTGTGGGCAAGGCCCATGCTGACATTTACCTGCAGTTTAATTATACAGTGACCCTTTGGGTCAGCAGATACCATCTGAAGTCCCAACTGCAGGTTAAGCAGCAAAATAATAATGCTGTGAGTATAGAACAAAGGAGATAAGCTTCATACAAACTGCAAGGAATGGAGAAAACATCGCTGTTCTTATGTTAATATGGAAGATGACTCTGTGGTTTTATCTTCCTGATTTTTTCATAGACTTGGTTCATTTGTCATGCTTTTAAAGTCTATCTGTTATGTCAATGTTCCCCAAGGATTGTTTTCACAGGAAAGAAACCAAATTCAGTTCTTTAGTCAGCTATCTGACTTGCCACTCAGTGAAAGCCACGATTAAAAATGGCATGATATCAAAAGCTGCTGTTACACTGCAGGTGTGCTACCTACAGATACCTAATCTTTTTACAAAAGTAGCCTGTTAGATGGCATAAATGGTAGAATTTTGAACAATTCTCTGAAGTTCATGTACAAAAGAAATGCTAATTACACTTCAAGCTAATTGGGTCGTGAGACCTGTATTGGAATGTAGCTAAGACATTGAGTGGAGAGATTTGGGTGTCTAAATACCACAAGGGGCGTAGCTTAACATCCCAGCTTCTAAATGAAATAACAGGTGTGACTTACACAAAACAGATATTGTAAACGAAGTAATGGAAAACAATGAAGAAAATACCTGGTCAATAACTTTATTATTGTATCAGTAATAATAATTCAAGTACTTCTATTTCAACACATAAAAGCATAGACCTTTTTAAGTGAAATTTACCAAGGCATATATTTAATATGATTTTTCCAGCTCTAAGTCAGCTGAAAGCTGAAGATATCTTCATCTAGAGTGAAGCCTGGTGAATTAGGCAATGCTGCTGTTTCATAGGATGGGCACTTCATTTTTCTCATTGATTTAGAGAAGAAACACTGCTCTAATTCAAGGACTTCAAATTTTTCTTTTCTAGTTGATGTTCATCTCACAATCTGACCAAAAAGTACTGCTATTTTGTGTCTGGAAGAGAAGGATAATACTTTTTTTATACATTAATGATTATTTAGTGTTTGAAAAATTACCTTTCTTCAGAGCCCTCCCAATGGATCAGTTGCGGAAGTATTTTTATCACTTAGAAGTGGGGTGCTAGGTATAAGCCCTACAAAGCTGGGACAGGTGCTTGCCTTCTTGATGAGCTCCATCAGATTTGGGCTCCTAGATTGCCTTCATAGAAACTGTTTGATAGGAATAAAACCTAAGAAAGTTGATTAAAAAAATACCAAAAGCAGAAGCATGCCTGAAACTCTGGTCCCCTACTCGACCTAATGGTCATGATTGTAGATGAAAAAGTCTGAAATTAGGATGTAGACCACTAAACTAACCTATTCTGCTTTGGCTACAGTCAACAGCACTATCCACTCAGGATGTGAGAGAAGAGTTGCCCCTTCTGTGAGGAGATCTGTTTCTGTCAGGGATTCATTGGTTTTGCAGAGCAGATGGGGTTGCTCAAGTTTGGTCAGAAAGAGAGTCTAGATGGGTTTGATCCAAATCAAGTCCTTCTGTCAGACCAGAATAGCAAACATGAGCACAAATGCTCAGATTTCATCATGCTATGTGTGTGGTAAGAAACATTGAAGTAAAAATTTCTGCAGAAGTAGTTCATTGTTTCCCCACTATCTTTCTTCAATGGTCATGAACAAAAATGCCTGACCAATGTGACTAATGTGCATTTCTCAATTTCAGTTTTGTAGTGTAAAAAGAGAAATGTCACAGAGGCATCTTTCTTAAATTGGATCTTTTTATCAGTAACTATCATTCAAGGGTTTTGTTTGTTTTGTTCTGATGGAAATAAACACATAGAAGTGTAATTTGTCTTATAATACAGAAAAGAAAGAGGGAAAAAGACAAAGAAATGCACACAGTGTTCAATGAAACTAGAATGCCATGTGTTTGTTGTGGGGGTTTTTCCCATTGGATAAAACAAGTAAAACTATGTTCCTTTCAGAAACTGTTTAGAGAAAAAAAAAAATGCACTCTAACTTCATTTTCTCTCCAGAGGTCTGCTAACAACTTTTAGGCTAAAAACAATTGTCATTACTGAATCTATCTACACTGCTATTTTTAATTGGAATGAAACTTGCACAGATGATGCTACAGATGTCTGATTTTACTGATATTGAACCTGTTTCATTAATATGCATGTTGACTGAATAACTAACTACGAACCTTCTTAAATGTGCTTCTAATCACATCAGCATTAAATATTAACTGGAAACCTGACTCTATCATTCAGCCATATTCTCTTTTTCCCATCTTATCATTACGTGTGCTTTGATAGAAGCAGTTATTTTTGCTGATAATTTCCTTTATCATAAATAAACACATTTCTCATCATTGTTACTTACTTAGCTGAATGTAGCAGTACTTACAGGATGTAGCTAGGTGAAAACAATGTTCAGTGGAGGACAGGTTTGGGAGTGCAGCTTCTAGTGAACGTTTTGCCTCAGGGTTTCATGCTATCTTTTCTTTCTCTTTTTCCTTTTCAGGGAATATTTGTCCTAGGATTGCCGTATGCTCTCCTCCACAGTGGATACAGCGGCCTACTTCTTATTGTCTTGGCTGCAGCATTATGCTGTTACACAGGCAAAATTCTAATAGTTTGCTTGTATGAAGAAAATGAAGAAGGGCAACTGGTAAGAGTGAGAGACACGTATGAAGACATTGCAAATGCCTGCTGCAAAAAGCTTTCTCCCAAACTAGGTGGCATAGTTGTCAATGTGACCCAAGTGGTGGAACTGATCATGACATGTATTTTGTATCTGGTTTTTAGTGGGAACTTGCTGTCACACAGTTTTCCATATGTAGCACTCACTGAGAAAACTTGGTCTGTAATTGCATTTGTTACTCTGTTACCTTGTGTGTTTATCAGCGCTCTCAAAATTGTTTCCAAACTCAGCCAGCTTTGCTCCTTGGTTCACTTTGTTATCATCCTTGTAGTGATGACTTACTGTCTCACACAAATACACCAGTGGTCCTGGGCAAAATTCAGACTCTCCATTGAGTTTGAGGACTTCTTGGTCTCTGTAGGAGTGATCATTTTCAGTTACACTTCACAAATATTTCTTCCCACACTTGAAGGTAACATGAAAAACCCAGGGGAATTTAGGTGTATGCTGAATTGGACTCACTTTTTTGCCTGTGTCTTGAAAACTACCTTTGCACTGACTGCTTTCTTGACCTGGGGTGAAGAAACAAAGGAAGTTATTACAGACAACCTGCCATCATTTCTTAAAACACTAGTGAATTTATGTCTCTTAACCAAGGCTCTTCTTTCTTACCCTTTGCCCTTCTTTGCAGCCACAGAAATTGTGTATTCTTGTATTTCTAAAGGCAACCATTCCAATTACAGATCTCCACTACTTTCTCTGGGTGTAAGAGGCTCATTTCTCTTGTTAACTCTGCTGATGGCCATGTTTACACCACATTTTGCCCTGTTGATGGGTTTATCAGGCAGTGTAACAGGTGCTGCTATGACTTTTCTCCTTCCTTCTCTCTTCCATTTAAAACTTAAATGGAAAAAATTGTCCTTCTTAGAGAAATGTGCAGATATCTCTGTTTTTATTTTGGGTTTCCTTTGTAGCCTTGCAGGCATAGTTTGCTCAATAAAAGGGCTGCTTGAAGTATTTGGAAGAGTGTAAAAGATTTCCTGAAAGACAAATAAAGATCAAATCTTATAAATCCTTTTTACACTGTTAGTCAGTATATAAGAGATTTTGTCACTAGGTAGAATTAGGCATATGCTTAAAGGTTTGCGGAATCAAGGCTTCAAGGCTTGAAAAAGTATATGGCTCTAAGCAAATTGGAAAATAACCTTCGGAGCCAAAAAGTACAAAACTAGGCCTTTTTAAAATCTTGAGAAGAAAGAAAATGTTGGAGATGTTTTAGCATGAAAATAACTTTAAATTAATCCTATATGGTTTTATGACAGGTACATCCTAAAATTATTACTGCAACTGATCCCCCCAATTTAACCAGAATTCTTCATAGGGTTACATACTGTTCAGTCTCAAAACTATCAAAACTAGCTTACAGGAAGTGAGTTAGAGAGAACTATTATTGCAAATGGATGAAATATGATTTCACATTACTAGCAGAATGCAATTCAACATGTGAAGAGAACAAATCAGTGAATTTTGTTTTATATGTAAGACAAATTCTACTACTTGTTTTCTTAAATGAATAGGCAAAAAGAGACTTCAGTTTAGAACAGCTTTGAAAGCCTTCTTTTATCATGAGTTCAAACAGGAACACAGTCAGGTAAAAGGGGCATTATTACAGCTCAAAGTCATGGAAAAGAGAACTTTGAAATAAGCTACAGCCAGAGACTGCAGCCTTTCTGCAAGTCTAACTCCCAAGATTCATACCTCTGCAATGCAGTTATTCTATTGGTTGAGTTACAAGAAGTCTCATTGGTAGCATGAAAAAATTAACATGCAGTTCACTTTCCCTCTTGGGCAGGAAATGTCTTTGATCTGTGTATTTTGTCTGATTCTATTAAAAGCTCAATGGAGTAAATCAAGTTCAATAAACAGTAACACAGTTAACTTCTTTTCCAATTTGGTAGATCTTCAGATTTAAAAGATATTGGCTTAATAAAAAGATCAAAATTGCAATGTATTTTACATTAATGATAAAACATTATGACAAGAAGCAATCCAATCAGAGTGCTCTAATGAATACATATCATCTTATTGCACTAAATCTCTGTTATATTAGGTAATTAAAGTAATAATTTGGAAGAAGAAAGTGTGCATTTTTGTTATGAATAATTTCACACGACCTCCTACTGTGTCGTATGGAAAAGTCTTTGCATGTCAACATAAGACTGGATGATTAACAGACTAGGAGTAACTGCTTAACTAAACTATCTTGCTATGTAGTATCTTAGTATTAGTGCTTCTGTCCTGTGTGAGCAAGAGTTTCCTCTCAAAGCTAATTTGCTGAATGATAAATAACATCCAATTAAACAAAACAGAGGAGTTCTGAAAAGCCTTATGTGTCACCCTGTTCCTTCCTAGTCTGCTAATGTATGCTTGTCATTTGGAATAGTGACAAAAAGTTTATTAAAGCAGATTAATTGCCTAATCATAATATTATGAAGAAAACTGTGCAAGTAACTAGTCTATTAGAATTTTATTACTTCTTTTGTAAAATGGGGCAAATCTGCATTCAAATCCACAACAATTTTATTGATATTAAAATTTGTGCTAGAGCAAATAGGAGGTATGTATTTCTAAGGAGACTATTTTTATGTAAAATGGCAAAAATACATTACTCACTGAAATAGTTGAAAGCTTATTATTACTCCTATGATGCAGTCGGAAGGATATTATTACTTGGATGTTATTAATCAAAGGGTATCATTACTTTTTGTGTAGTGAAGCTTCACATGCAGGGACACTGTTTGTTCTATTTATCCTGTATAAATCTCTGAGGACAAAGGGAAGTTGTCCAAAGAGTTTTGTAAAAATTCTTTCAGTCACTTTGCTTAAAAACACTCTCTCTCTCTCTCCAAAAAAAAAAAAAAAGGCCTTTTTTCCAATCTCCTACTTTTATTAGATGTGTTTTGTCTCTTCAGAAAACTTTGGGATTATCTCAGTGCATTTACTGATGAGAAAAGATTGAAAATGGGAAAAGCAATTTATTTGTAGGGCAGTTTCAGGAATTCCCTGACTCATGAGCGTGAATTCAAAACTAGCTTCAGCTGGACTTTCTTCTCTCAGACACTTAAAGAAGCCCATGCCAATTCCTTTCAAGTCAAAGATGGCCATTTGCCACTTAAACATGACCTCTCACTTATGTAAGATCTTTCCCACAAGCGTAAATTATTTCTGTTTTATAAGATAGGTACTATTTTTGTCCTTATTTAGTCATTTATATAATTTCTGTTAAAGTCAGGAAACTGCAAGGACTATGACTAACAAGTAGATACAACTGTAAATGCACAAAAGAGAAAGTCATCCAAGTGTAAGGCCTCCAGAAGTCACTAGATTAAGAGAGAAAACATAGTTTTAGATTCCCTTTTTGTGGCCAATACTTGGCAATTTTGAAGAGTGCCATTGTTTGTGAGCACAAAAGCTGTATGAGCTTCCCTGTAAAGCTATGGCCAGATATCTTGATGAGAAACTGTCTTCTGGGGTCAAGATTAAATGAAGCTCTCAACTTGGAAAGGCAGAGATACGCATACACACCCTACAGACCACGCCTGAAAGTGGTGCTCAGCACACTACAAAGACAAAAATAAATATTCATGATGTAAGGCTAACTCACTGGATTTCATTTCCTAAAACACACAATTGCATATTTTTACATAAAAACTTATTTCTGAACATTTTCCAGCGACAAAATTTTATTAATAGTATACATAAAATAGTTGCAACTTTCTATATTAGACATTAAAATACCACCAACAGACTATGTTCAGAGCATCTGGAAAGGTAGTATTACTAGCAATTATGAACCAGGAAGAACTGCATTTATCTGTGTAATGTCTATTTGGAATTTTTGTCACTAAATTTATACTACCAATCATTAGAATCATTAAAGCTAGGAAAGTAAAAGACTGGCTAAACATTAATCTATTATATTGGGCTACTCCTTAATTATTCATTGTAATATGATGGTGCTTTATCAAAATTAATTCTGAAAGCAAACAACCAACAGTAGTAAACATGAAGAAAATGCTAAGTAACAAATTATGTGTTGAAATAAAGCATTTTCTAAGTCTTGCTTCATTTGTTTGCTTATTTGAAGTATAAGTAAAGGAATCTGTTTCCTCTCAGCAACAATAACCCATGCACAGCCCAAAATGCTCCTCCCATTTTGTAGGGATTGCTGTGTCAACAACAAACCCTGCATTCCTACTTCTGACAGTAGTCATGCAGATTTAAGTGAATCAGATTACTCTAAAATAAAAATATAGGCTCAGCTAAAGCATCTGAGGAACTCCAAGTGTTTATTTATGAAGTCTTTTCAAAGCTTAAGTCTGAAATTAGAATGAAAACCTCACTCCCACTGACTCAGTGGGAATATAATCATTTACTTCAGTGTACTAAGGCCCTAGCATCTGTGGTCCATTAACAATACTTAATTTACACCAAAGCTTGGTCATCACTTTACTTCATCACTGTAGTTTCTTTTCCACATTATTCCATCTTTTTTCTTTATCCAGCAGTGACATAAATGTTTTTCCTGCCTATGCTACTAAAATGTTACAGGGATGTCAGAAGAGCTATTGAAAGAAACTCTTGAGGCTAACACTATTTCATTTACTCTTCATCCTTGATTGCTCACTTTATTTTTATTTTGTGAATTTTGAACTGCATGTACAAAATTCACTTCACAGTAACTGGTTATTCTGAAAAAATGATTGTATAAAAATAGAACAAATAAGATATCCTGCAAATGTTTCATTAAATCAAGTTACAATTTTCATATTTCTTTTCAGAACTACAACATTTTAAAAACTGATAGGTGATTTATAGAAATAATTTATCTATTTCTTCTGCATTATTATTAATTATTTGGATGATACATTGGTCTTGGAAAATATTCATCTTCCAAAATCGAGTTGAAAAGGGAATGCATCTCAAAAATATTTTGATGGTATACTGAGATTTAGTTGTCTCGAGAGCTCATATGGGAAATAAAATGTTGGAAAATTTATTGTGTTCTTTAGCAGCTGACAATGAATTTCAAAATACACAGTCTAAAATCCACTTAAATATTTTGTTCACAGCTTAAGTGCTTGTCAAGCTGTTGCCACTTTAAAGTTAGCTGTTCTTCATTCTTGCACGATGTCATTACCTTTTCATGTGGTCATCCCTCAAACTTCTAATATATTTGTCTTCACACTGCCTCTTTGAGGGATGGAAGTTCCAAAATCTTCATTTTACAGTTTTGAAACCAATACTCAGAACAGAGATGAAGCCAAAAGGAAATCCCAAGGAATGTCCAGGTTATTATTTGTCATTATACCATGCCTTCATGGTGATCCTGATCACCATGTCAACACTTCTTTTTTTTTTTTCTCTCATTCATCCTTCATTTTATCTCCTTTGTCAGTTTGTGCAAGGATAATGTGAAGGCATATAACATAGCAAGCAGCCCATTATGCATCATTAATATTTTACTGAAAGCTGCCTTTCCCATTTAACTTTTTTGTTTTTTAAGACAAAAAATATAAAGTGATTCAGGAATATTAAATATCTAAATAATTATGTAGAGAGGGACACAGCAAATGATACAAAAGAAAAAAGACACATGGGAGAAAAATTATAGACAGAGTAAATGCAACACAAAAGGCAAAAGGAGAGACGAGGGAAAAAAACGTATTGACTGGAAGAGGAGAACTGAAAACTGGCAAAAAGTTGAGAACAACTGAAAAAAAGGAAAAGAAAGATCACAGAAGGGAAAAAGCTCAGAAGGAGAGAAAGGGAAAGCAAAGCGGGGGAAATCATTTGATGTGTGAGTAATATCATCTGTAAATATTTTCTACAATTTTGAACAAGCAGTAATTCAAGCTTTTCTGGTTAATGCAAGTCAATATATTCTGTGTGTGAACAGTTTTTGTTTCTTTCACTTCCCCAAACCTCTTATGAATTCAAATCATTCTCATTTGTCTGGAATTACCTCTATGTTTAATGTTTTCTGTTACCCAAAGGAATTTGAAAAAAATACTAAATAAATAAATACTCTTATAAACAAACTCTTTCTGTATGTGTCCTTATCTATTCCTCTTCCTGACCCCTCCTACAGCACTGATTCAGAGATATGCACTGCTTCTAAGCAGTGATGCCTTGCAGCCCCAAAGCAAGGGCAAAAAGACATTAAAATGGGGAAAAAAAATCTTACAATGACCACCACAGAGGCTCTTTTGCATTTAGGGCCAGAAACAAAGCTAATATCCCTGCAGAATTCCCTGTCTGAAAATGGCTTAGATCCACTTATGCACCTGGTACCAAATTCCAGAGAGGCAGGAGTGGGAAAAAGCCAGCATTGAGATGGCACTGTACTGTACGTCCGTTGTTCCTCAGGTGACTCAACCAGTAAAATGGCAATTTCTACCAGCATACAAATTAAAGTATCCTTGTGAGCTCCTTCACACATTAATAGAGACCTAATTAGCCTGTCAGTTGCTCCAAAATCGGGAATGTGGGGAACAAGATCCACTTCCCTCCAGAAAATACGTAATACACCAGAGGGAGATCAGGCTGCCTTTGAATGCAACACAACTACTAATCCAAATTCTGCGTGGATGCTTCAGAGAAAAAGATTGGCTCCAACAACAAGAGGAGTTTTACTGTATGCTTTCTGTGCTAATGCCAAAGTGCTAATGATGACACAGAGAATGATAAGAGATCAAGGATTTATTAATAGCTAATCAAATAAATAAATGAGAAGGAGGATGGGATAATGGCCTTGAGGAACAAATTTGAAAGTGGCTGGAGAAACAAAGTAGAGGAAGAAAAAAAATGAGCGGAGTGGAAATGAATTTGAAAGGTATAAGGTTAATCTTAATTTCCTTCTGTGTAAAATTGAACATAATTTAAATCATAGCTGAAATTTAAGTATTCCATCAAGGACCTGATCTTCTGGCTTTGGTGATAGATTCAAAAGGAACTGTGTTCAATAATTAGGCCTTGCATCATCTTCTTGTGCCTTGGGCTACCATTTACAATGCTATTTACCCTTCCTACACAAAGCTCTTGACATCCACAAATTGTGTCTACTCAAAGTGGAAAGTAAAGCAAGAAACAAAACCAAAAAAAGTCAAGAAAAATAATAATTAGCAATGAATGCTGAGTGTGGTCTACCTTAGACCAGGAACCTGGAGAACACAGAACACAGGGCTAAGTCAACTGGTGACCATATTGTTAGCACTTTAGCAATGATAATAATTTGCAATAATAGTGTAATGAACAAAGATAGGGTGAAGGCAGAAGGATTAAAGGAGAGCACTCAGCATACATAAGCCATGCTGCATCTACTAAATTCCCAGTGCAGCTGCTTCAGGGACGCTAAGCCTCATGCAGACAGCTGCATCCCCTTGTTGCCATCTGTGGCTTCCATCTCCGGTGCTACTGCTCCTGACAACTTGCACAATTGCAAAGGTCTAACCCTCTATCAGCAGAAAATATCTGTTCCCACACCTGCTTGGGAGCAGGGACCGTGGCTGCCACCTGATCCATAGGATACAAGGGCTTTCCTGAGATTTAGTCAGCTGTTAACTAATCCTAGGAGGGATGGCTAGAGAGAGGAATGTCTTGCTAGCTGAGACATCAGATGGGAACACAGAGAAGGCATTAAGTTATCAGTTTTATTAGACAACACTAATCTCATTGGTACGGACTTGTTAATTACACTTCAAGAGAAAGTTGTGTTATGAATCATACAACAGGAATCTGAAATAGGTCAAATTTTAAAGGTGGGTCACTGTAAAACCACCCAAATCAAAGTGGGTGAACATTTTTGTGTTTCCAGAACTTCTGGAGCACTGATTTCCAAACAAACATAGTGAAATAGATCAGAAACATATGATTTTTAAGCTCAACTCCCCTTCCTTCAGTCTTGCCCTCAGTCCCACAAATTAAAGACTTACTGTCTTAAAATGAATTCAACTGTCTTGCTCCCCAGAAAAAGACTTTCCCATCACCGTTAAGGCCTATTGCAATGTCTACTCCCCGTTCTTCTCAGATAGACCCATTTTCTCTGCTTGAGCTCTTTGTCCCTGCCTCTCTCACTTGAGCATCACAAGCAACTCATCTCTTGTGCATTTTCAGCACCTTTCAGAAAACAAACCACTTTCCCAAACCTCCACACACTGCTTATGACCTTGTGTAGCAGCCAGGGCAAGGGAAAAATAAGCAGGCAACCATCTCTACTAGTTCAATGGTGCTGGTTCAATGTGCTGCTTTTACATGACAATCTGCAAACAAGTAACTAAACTAGTGGGCTGGCTAATGCAACTGGTCGTTTGNTGCAACTGGTCGTTTGAATTAAAAAAAAAAAAAAAAGAGTGCTCCCATCATCTTTCTAATAATATCAGTCACACACCTTGCTATTGTTGGCACAACCTTAATCCTCTATGAATGGAAGACATGCAAAACAAGATAAGGTACTATCATATAAAATACATCTGCTTTAGTTATTGTGGGTAAACCCAATTTGAGCTTGACAGTTTACACGTCACAGTGGCTCTGTGCATGAAACTTGTGAGACCATCAGGCCCTAAAATACCAACTCAAATCAGTTAAGCATCATGCTTTCTCATGCTCTCAAACTCTGTTAGTCCCAAATAAAAATTAAAAAAAAAAAATTAACATCATGGAACTCTTATTATTAATCTTGCCATAATACAGCCATACTGAATGCTCTAGGACAGTGTGTAGTGTATCAGTTGGGTCTGGAGTACAGTACAGCTCTTTTCAGAGCCCTGAAGCAGCATCAAACAGGATGAGAGGACACAAATTGCAGGAGTTTTGAGAGTTGTTAAGGCCACAAATCTGAAAGAGTGAAGGGCTGGATTAGAAGCTGTAAAGAAGTCCTATACTCCTAGGACGAATAATGTTAGCAGCTCTGAAGGACACTTCTTAAATGTCTAATGCAAAGCATTATCCCTGATTGTTGTTCATCCAGGCTCAACTCGAAGATCCAACACCTCAAATACGTGTCAAGGCTACAATCTAAGATTTACTTGCAGGCCTAACTTGTTTACTTCCCTAGGAACAGAAGATCGACCCTGATTTTCAATGACACTTCATCTGTTTTAACTCGAGAAGTTGGAAACGTGGTTATTTGACAAGACCATCGGTGGAAGGAAATGCAACACCCTACTTGCTGTTCAGCTCTTTTGTTAATGCAGCGTTTTAGCCTAAGGCCTGATTAGGATTCTTTTAGGGTGATTGGACATGGTAAGCTCCTGGAATAGCACTAAGCCAGTATAATTGGAAGAGGCTCTTAAAAGAGATCTAGCCTCTTAATGGCATATGGTCAAAAGGTTACTTTGAAAGCCAAGAAGTCTTTCTGACTTCATTTTTCAGGTCTGCAGTTTCTTCTTGACTGAATCTGGGGATATGGCTCTAAGACTTTTTTCTAAAGATAGAATAAGGGAAGTAATGCTTTTGCATACTGAATTTGTATGATAGAAATAGTGTATTGGAGCAATGAACATAGCATTTTAATATCTGGAACCACGGTATTTTACTTACTACCTAATGTTATTAAAAATACTGTTAAAAAATTCCTTTCTATCAATGGTTAATTTCTAATATATAATATATTATATATAGGAACCATAATTTCATTCACCACTGAACTGAAATATAGAATATATAGCATTAAATACAGAATGAAGATAAGACAAAATAGGTTAAGAAAAAATAATTTTATATCTTCATGAAAGCAGACACCTTCAATATTTTAGGGAGGGGTAGTTGTAAGACAACAAGAATTACTAATATAGAGCACATTTAAAGGTATGAAAGGTATAATTGAATTACAATATGGTCAGAATCTTGCTTTTATGTAGAAATTCTGACCAAGTACAGCACCATCTAGTTAGAAATTATAGACCTAAGTCATATCTATTTCAGCAAAGATTTCCCTCCCAAATTAAATAGCAGAAGCAGTGAGCTCTGGAGGGACATAGGCACAACAAATCCATAAAACAAGACAGAGGTCTTTGAGAAAATATGGAATTACCCTGACTACAATATAAATCATAATCTTTGAAAACCTTAGCTTTATGGAAAAATACTATTTCAATTCATTTCATATAAGAAGCCTATAATATATTCTGCTTTAAAGCTCTTGACAAAAACAGGTGACAGAATCATTCAGAGCTGGTTTATAAAAGCAGCCTACTGCATGAAAGGCAAAACAGAGAACAATCTGCTGTTTTAATTACATGCTCAGAGTAAATGCAATATCTGTAGCTTTAATAAACATTGACCCTTTAACTGAATACCCCCTACAAACACATTAATGCCCATCTGGGAAATAATCCAATGAAATAATCCAATCATACCAACAGGGAATGACTGTGAGATTGGCAAGTGAGGGCTCATACACTTTGGGCCCAGCACGATGTTCCCTATTAGCTTGTTGCCAGAGCTGTGTACTTTTCACAGAATATTTCATCTCTAAATTCGACTTGAAAATCCTGTTGTCATGAAATGAATCAAACTAGCATCACTGTGAAATTAAGCCCTCTTAGGTTACATAGATACTAGGAGGCAAAAAAAATGTAAACTGAATTTCTCTTTGGTAACTTCAACCCTTGCTTTACAGAGGTGCGCTTTTTTTGCAGGAGAAGGGAGCTGATGATGCCATTGTTTGCCTTCTTAAGTCTGCTGAATGTGGACTGTGCTTAGAGAGCAAAAATAAATTCAAGACTCGTCAGAAAATTGATTATATCCAGAAACCCCCCACCACTGCCTGGAAGTACCCCACTCAGTCTCAAAAGCAAAGGCTACCAGCTTATCACCTCTGAGACTCAGAAAATATGATGTACAACAAATGGAAATAAAAATTTTCTTCCCATTACCACACTGATGTTTACTGCCACCAGTTGTGCCTAAACCACAAGGAAAGATTCAAATCTCCTATTTTGATGTTGCAATGGGCTACAAAGTTGTAACCGGCTAGCTCTCACAGCTACGTAAAATCCCTCTGAACCAGTGAGGTCCAGCCAATTGGTATTGATTATTATGTTAATTTAGGGCCAGTGCATCCCAATAGTTATCAGGAATTTTTGAAGTGCAGAGAAGCAGTTACGATGCTGGCAATATACATCTGCGCCATAAATATAAAGCTGGCGAAAGAAAGTAAATGAAAAGGAGAGGAAGAGATGAGTGATTTGCCCATGATTGGAGAAAGAAATCTTGTTTTTCTGTTTCCTGCCCAGATATTCTATTCATTCTTCCTATAATGTAATGATTTTAAGTTGTATGTGTGGGTCCGTATCTATTTGTCAAGGAAACTTTTTTTTTAAATAGATTGTGTTCAAAGAGAAAAAGTAAGATCAGATTGCAGTCATTTGATTCACAGCAATTGAGAGGTGCTAGTGAGGTTTCCATTCATGTTAGGCTTTTCTTTTGTTGGTTTGAATGTTGATTCTAGAAACCAAAATGCATTCAATTCATTCCTCTAATATCATGAGCAACAAGCAGAAGGTAATAACTTGCATTCGTTTCTACCCTTCAAAAGCAAGGGTTTTCGTTGAAGCCAAATAGTCATGAGCAAAGTGCAAACTCTAAAGAAGCATTTTATTCCTACTACCTTCATCAGAAACTGTGGAAAATGGCCACACTGAAGACACTGAGGACTTCTTTCTAATTTAAAATTCCAGCTCTAATTTGGCAACTGAGTTGCACTGATAAATCTATTATCTGTTAGAATTCATAACTGTGCAATGTTTACAGATACTAAGCCTGAAAGGAGACCTAATTTTGCTGTATGTTGAAAAATAATTCAACTATAGGGAGCTTCAACAGTTTTTACATCTCTTTCTTTTTCACCCTCACTCAAAGGATTCCTTTTGAATATTTTGAAATATTTTATTTTTGCTCTATCCTCTCTTCAAGATGACTGCACAGAATTTCACACACTCCCTCAGAGCCGTGCTGTTGTGTGCAGTTACTAGAAAACAGTAATTTATTACTTCTGACCAACATTTTTTTTTTTAATTTTCTCAAGACCTGATGAAGTATTTTGCATTCTTGGGAGGCCAAATATTAGTAGCAGCCATCCTATTCCCTTCATACATAAAATCTAGCCACATTTATGCCTAAGACAAACAGAAGGTAGATTCTAATTGAGAGTCTGTCCACATAACTGTGCATAATGGACTTAAGAAATTAACCTTGATAGCCCTTATAACCTAGCATGGGGTATTCCTATATGCAAATGATAGACTATATGTATAGCTTACAGCATAAAATCACTAGTCCATCAAGTGTAACATCTCTTTCTCCGTGGTAAATTACAGATATCTTGGTAATGGTGTAAAAACAAAGCCTGAATATGCCAATACTTCCCCACAATGCTTTTTCAATCTCCAGCAACTAGTGGTTCAGCAAATTTCTGAAGGAGAGGTATTATATTTGTTTGTGTACTAATCTGGTGGACTTTTTTTTCCATTCATTAGCTTTCTGAACAGCTGTACAATTTTAATATCAAAATATCCTGCGGGAAAGGGTTCCACAGTATAACTAACTTTTGTTCATTTTCAACCTACTCCTCAAAAATGTCATTTGAACTCTCACTCACTTTTGAAGGAAAAAAAAGTCGTTGACTGTCTTCTCCAGGTCGTGATGGCTGCACAAAATTAAGTTGTCTCTCCCTGGCTGAACAGTCCTAAAAAATTTAGTTGTTCCTCTTATGGAAGCTATTTAATCTCTTTGATCACTGTTATTGTCCTTCCTTGAACTTTTTTCTGGTTCTGCCCTGTCCCTTCTGGGCATGAGAGACAGGAGGGAAGACCAGCTATGTAACACAGTATTTTAAAAGTGGACATAACTTGACGTGCTGTTTTGCTCTCTATTTGTGTAGTAATCATTTCCTGTTCTTTTATTGGTAGCATTGCTCCTGCTGTGGTTGCCCAAGGACATATCAAAACAAGCAGCTTGGAAATGGAGGTAATATGTTTATCGGAAGGAATAATAATAATAAAAAAGATACTTTTGGCATGTGTTTCACAAAGGGGCTCATGCTGAAGGACAAATGTAATACCTAAAATTGCTGTTTTATTTTGTAGTTGCTTCTTTGACTTTTACTGAACATGAAACAGAAATATTCACAGAATTATGTGTTACATATCCAAGACTTTTTTTTCTTTTCCCTGAATGGCAGAAAAAAGCACAAAGTTTATCACCCTGCACATAAGTTAGGATTATTTTTTCCACATTCTATGTTACTTCCCAGAAATCAAAATCATAGAATTATAGAATATGTTAAATTTCAGGATCGAGTCTAACTCCTGGCCCCACACACGACACCCCAAGAATCACACCGTGTGCCTGAGAGCATTACCCAAATGCTTCTTGAACTCTGGCAGGCTTGGTACTGTGACCACTTCTCTAGGGAGCCTGTTCCAGCACTCAATCACCCTCTGGATAAAAAACCTTTTCCTGATATCTAACCTAAACCTCCCCTGACTCAGTTTCATGCCTGTCACTGGTCATGACAGTGAAGAGATCAGTACCTGACCCTCCACTTCCCCTTCTGGGGAAGTTGTAGACTGTGATGAGATCTCCCCTCAGTCTCCTCTTCTCCAGGCTGAACAGACCAAGTGACCTCAGCCGCTCCTCATACAGCTTCCCCTCAAGGCCCTTCACCATTTTGTTACCCTTCTTTGGTTGCTGTCTAATGGCTTAACATCTTTCTTACATTGCAGGGCTCCAAACTGCACACAATATTCAAGGTGAGGCCACACCAATGCGGAGCAGAGTGGGATAATCCCCTCCCTCGAGCAGCTGGCGATGTTTTGCCTGATGCCCCCCAGGACACTGCCGGCCCTCCTGGCTGCCAGGGCACTGCTGACTCATATTCAACATGCCTGGGTCCCTTTCCATGGCACTGCTCTCCAGCGTTTCGTTCCCTATTCAGTACATACAATCAGGGTTGCCCTGTCTCGGTGCAGAATTCGGCGCTTGTCCTTGTTAGACTTCATATGTTTGGTGATTACCCACCTCTGACTTGTCTAGGTCTCTCTACAGGGCCTCTTCACCCTCCAGGGAGGCAACAGTGTCATCAGCAAATTTACTTAGTATTCCTTAGAGAATAACGGGTCTGTAATCCCAGAATCCCTAATTGAAATGATTGCAAAAAGTTATTGTCTTAGTCGCCACCTTCCTTACCTTTAGTATAGAAATAGTTTTCAGGAAGATAATGTTCAGCTATTTCATCCTCAATTTTCTTTAGATCTCCTGGGTAAATACCATATGATCTGGCAGTTTGCTCCCCGAGGGAAAGCGAGGTGCTGACTTGCAGGCTGGGGTTAAAACACCACAATTTGTTCTACAACCTCCTCCACAGACATTTCAGTTTAAAACAGATCTTCAGATACGTCCTTGAAAAGATGACTTTTGAAGTGCGAGTCTCTTAGATCTTCCAGGCTGAGGAAACATGCAAGCCTCCCTTTGGATTTTCTGCTGTACCTCCTCCTGTCATTGATATGTCAATTGTCCTTAATGACTCCAGGGGAGGGTCCCCACACCCCAGGGCTTTGAGGAACAGTTTGCTGTTAGCTTTTATGCCCTTAGCAAATAGTCCCTAAAATATTCATTGTTGACCTGTAACTTGCCACTTTTCACATTTTGCTTCCCTTTCACTTGCTTGGACATGCTTTGTTTTTTTGAAGGATACTTTCTTACTTTTTTCAACATTTTTTAAATTCACTTTCTGTCTAAATCAAATTTACATATTTAGGGGGAAAAAAAGGAGAAGACCATTTTGTGTATCATTCTATTAAAAAATCTTTTAAAAATCCCAAGCAACACAACTGTTTCTTTTATTATCTTTCTTCACTACTTTTTAAAAACTGTTTTATTACAGAATTAGTTGCTTTCCTTTTTGCCATGCTGTATGTTCACACTCTGTTCATTTATTGTTCCACTCCTGCTTTTCTGACCTCTGAAAATTTCCTGCTCATAATTTGGGAAAAATTACTGTATTTCTTTACTCTCTGACTTTTTTTTTTTTTTGGTAGTTGTAATACATGGAGCACATTGTTAGGTTCACCTATGACACATGCAGATCGCAAACGCTAAAAGTCATATAATTGTGAATAACATGCAATCATTAATGCATTAGAAGAAGAATGTGTCGTGGAAGCAAGAATTTTTCTGAGCTGATGCACAGACTTAAAGTGTATGCTGTGATCTACACACTTAAATGAAAATCAATAGGTAGCTATGGAATGAAAATACCTCGGGGAGATTCAGGTTCTACTGAGAGCATTCACTTGGGGGAGCGCAAACATTTCAGACACGAACAGAAGCCATTGATTGAGAGCTGAAGAGGAACAGAAGTACCAAAGTTCTCTTTAGAAGGCTTATTCTGTCCTGTATCCTGAGCACCCTACAGATAAGCATCAGGTAAACTTAATGTTTTTCTTCGATTGGTTTAGCCACAGAAGAATAATTGCTGTCCTAAGAAAACATGTGTGAAATGCCCAGCCTAAGATGACTCACATACTTAGAAGACCTATAGATCTTACCTTTATCAGAGACAGAAAACAAATTTTCAAAGGATGGAGTGTCTGAAATGACTGATGTAATGAATCACCTAATCAATTTTCTACTGAAGGACAAGGCAATTTCCTGTCTAGACTGTATTGTAGAAGTGCTTGATACTAATTTTCAGCAAGCAAAAGAATAGCTGTCTGTGACTATTTTCTGTTCATACAAAGCCTGCAGAAGACTGTGAGTTTTTAAAGTAATACTGAGCTGACTAAAAGGCAAGACACACAATAAAACATAACATCCTGCTCTCCTCAGTGTTTCCGTTAAGAGCAGGCAGTGTTTATTTCCGACTTATCAATTGAAAAAATTGTGATACTAAACCTAACCTTGCCTCAGGTCTTTACTTATAACCTCAAGGCTGCATGACTGAACTGTAATACTCTCCTATGTGTTATACCAAATTAACAGAGCTATTTATGAAATAAAATGCTTTTTGAAAGCAGAAGTATCACAATTTGACTGATATGTTGCTTCCCCTCCTCAGCCACTTTTGTCTCTATTATTAAACTACAATTCAAAGGACAAATAGAAACAATTCATTTTGTTTCTAGACTGTATTTGTCTCAGTAAATATACTATTACTTTGGAAACAATTTCATACCCTTGATTATTTGTCACACACTAGTTGCCACTGTATGTATGTTTACTTGGAAGTTGCTGCATCTCTGGTATAGGGGAATCACGTCTTTAATGTTATTCTTTGTAGTTCCTTGGAACAATTAATTCTTAAATTGCAGCGCTCCTACATATCTTTATTGGTCACATATATTCTGCTAATGGCATAAGAGAAAAAATGGCTTTAAAATTACACAGGCGACTTAGGAACACTGTGGTCTTGCATCAGCACGTGCATACTTCATTCTATTCAGACATCAGTAGCTGATTTCCATCTGTCAATACAGTAAGAAGATTTTCAGAGGCAAAGACAAAAGAGAAATATTTGCCATCAATCTAAGGCTGAAGAAGTGAGTGGTAGAAATGCTCTGAAATTTCTTTTAAGTGTTGAGAGTCTCCCATAACTATAAATAAATTCTACATGAAAAAGCACTCACAGTTTTCAAATTAATCACGCTACAAATTAGGGTTTGGGTTTGTTTTTTTTTTTTTAAGGGGCAGAGGGAGGAAAGGAGTGGGTGTTGGGTTGGGGTTTTTTTCATAAAAGCACAAAGCTGTAAACGGCCCAAGCTGAAATGGACCTGTGGAGGTCATCTTGTCCAATCTCCTGCTCAAAGAAGAGCCAACTCGGAAGTGAGGTACAAAGTAGATTTGCATCTATCTTGACTTCATACTGAGGCTGAGGTCCTCAGCTCTTCACCACATCTGCCCTTCTGGCCTCCCAGCTCAGTTCTCTGAAAGGCAGAGCCTCTGGCAGAGAAGTACTGAGCTAGAGATCATTAACTGAGGGAGAAGTACCAGACAGGATGGAAGATCCCATACACCTTTGCAGTCCTGGGGACCACAACTTTTGTCTCAGGAGCCAAAGAAAGCTGCCCTGGAATTGTCTCAGAGCTGTGCTGGAGATCATCCCTGCAACCTAAAAGGTGTTAAGGAGGTCACTTCACTGTTTCAGGGATTTTTTTTTTTTTCCTAGCATATTGCTTTATTTAACTCCTTACTAGTACAATGCCGGATATCCTTTGATAAGTGAACTTCATATGAGATAAACCAAGAGGTCCGTAATTTAGCTTCTGAGCTCCATTTTCATAGGAAGGGGGTTTTTTTGGCTAATCAGTAGGTCCTGAATTTCAGCTTGTACTTCTTTGCCCTTGTAATAATTTAATTTTGCAATTACAAAAAAAAAAAAAAAAGAAATTCCACAAAATTGTAGTACAAGGGGGAAAAAAAAAAAAGGAAAGAAAGCAACATCATTTATTCACACAGGTTTTGAAATCCTATAATGAAATTATGGTTATCTCTATGGCCCCATGGAAAAACTGAAGGAGTTTTATTTTAAAAAATGTGGAGTTGAGTTAGTCTGTAAATTCTGGAGTATTTAAAGCATTTTAAATGCCTGAAGTAAGAACAGTTATACACCTAACAGTATTGAACACATAGTCAGCACTAAATTAATACAGATCTAATTTCTGACATGTTTAATCAGTCCTATTCAGAAAAAAATCTTTTGACCTTAGAGATAACTGTACTGGAATAAAAGGAGTGTATGGACTTCAGGGTCTAAGCTTATATTAATGAATAGATAAAATTTCCACTGTGTTGCCACACTAGGACAAAGCTGCAAGGCCAGTAGTTCTCTACTATCTCATCACAAACAAAGAAGGTGGATTTCTGACTGTAAAAGTATTTTCAGAAGCTCTAAAAATCAAATAAAAAGAGTATTTGAGATTTTCCAAACTTAGTTACTTTGTTTTATGATGACAGAAGGAGTAACATAGGCTGTCAGCATACATCTCAAAATTAAATCTGGATGCTATGTAAAATAATACTATTCTGCTTCCATGGCACCTTCCGTGGTCTTCTTGAAATGAGATACCCCAGGAATAGCACAGTTAATCATATTCTGACATCAGAATATGATTAACTTCTTTTTCAGAAGAAGAGGAGATTTAGAGAATCAAACTTTCAACATCACATTCCTAGTGAAAATCCCTCCCTAGTTATAACCTTCCTTTTAAAAAGAATCAGTTCACACTAAAGAATGACCTGTCTCACCCTTGTATCACAGGTTCAGGAATGCTGGTTGCTTAGTGCCAGAATGAGTGTAACTGCAAGTACCTGTGGAGCTAAAGCCAAACTACGGTCAACTAGTACTGTGCAGATTTCTACCCATCTTTAGGCCAAATACATTGAAGGCAAATAAATTTCAAACTTTGGAGTTTGTCTGCTTTTAAGTCTTTCCAATATTATATTAAAATGCCTGCCTGATAATGCAGGGGTGACACAACCATTTCAGAATGCATGCCAGAACACACTGCACATGCTGAACAGTGGCAGAAGTGTTAAAAATATGGTGCTGTGTACACAGTAGGCAAATTGGCTGGCAAGTCAGTTCCAATGACATCTTTGCATTTAGCACATCAAAACCCTGTGTGGGCTTGAAGGCAGTGCTAGGGCAGCTCCAGCACTCCAGCGACAATGGTGTGTTTTGCAGATTAAATTCTGTTTTGTCTGGTGCCTTATGCAGTGGTTTAAATCTGATTGATTGATCACAAACATGAATTGGAGTATCAGGGGTGCAAATACACACAAGTACACTGGGGCTGGGCAGTGGGAAAGTTTGCATCAGCTGAGCCACCTCAAGAAGCTGCCACCCTTTCTTCCCCAGACACTTGCTCTCAACCTCTTGACTTTCCCACCACCATGCTGGCATGAGTATTTCTTCAGCCATTCATATATCCAGCACAGATTCCAACTGAAAAAAATAGGCCTTTGATGCTGGAGTGGGATGTTTTTCTAATCGAGGTCAGTTCCCCATATGATTCCTGTGAAGAGCTGTGCAGACTGGAGTATTAGCTCAGGAGCTGAGGCAGCAGTGCTGCTGCAGACATCGCATCTCAGCCTGAGGGACAGTACCTTGTTCCAGCAAAAGGTGCGTCCAGTAGCCAAATACCAATTACAGAAAAACCTGTCAAAACTGGAATTACATACGACATTTCCCATAACAGCAGGGAACATTGCTGGAATCTCTCACCTCAGGCAGTAGTTATGTGGTTGGTATCATCACACTCCACATCTCCAGACCTTCATTCCTGCGGATTGGCACCATTGAACTTACATCCGCAGGTCAAAGTCTTGTAAAACTTCTTTAGGAAAGTAGGCATGCGTGTGTGCACACATCTCACAGGTGCACGCACACACACACACATGCTTTCCATAAGAGAAAAACACTATACAAAACCTCTTTAAGATCCATGAGGCTCTGTAAGAATGTTGGCAAAATGTTGCAACATAAGCCTCAGTCACTTTAGCCTTTGCCTTCTGACTGACTGGTTGAAAATTTTTTGATTGCTAAAGGAGGAAAAGCATAACAGTTTTTGTTGTCAAAACCCAGTGCAATGATCACACTTGACTGCCATTTCCCTGACTGCATCATATTTTATATCCTCTCTGCATGAAACAGTAGCACTACATTAGGTATTTTACTGCAACGTCTGCCTCCTGCAGGAGGGAATATGCTCTTGTACTGCATAGGAAAAGTCTGTAAACAAAGCTAATATAAATATCATCCAATTTGAAGACAACACTTACTAAATAAATAAAAACAGAAACTAAACAGTAAACAGTGCAATATTATGTATACGGAATTTTTCAGCCATGGCTATTCATTTTATTCTGGACTAGTTATTTTTCTCTTCTATGTTAGCACAGTTCTCTGTCTTTGTCAGAGTCAGATGCAAAGCTATATGCAGACATGTACATTTTTATCCTGTTGCCAGTATAGAAGATACTACATGATACCAGTATAGATGATACTAGATGATACCAGTATAGATAACAGTAGATGATATCTGTGGAGCAGATCAGAAGTTGAAGAAAATTGGCTTACATGCATTCCTGACAGTTTATACCAGCTGAGAAACAAGATTGCTCTCTCTGTGTGAAATGGAGTTTCAAAGACACATCAAAGCACTTTTATAAAATGGCTTCAGTTTCTTCAGCAAAGAATTATCTTTATACTCCCCAACTCTGCAATAGGCGGTTTCCTACTTTTTCTTTCATTTATTCTAACAGTCAGTTGTGTTGATCTTTTTCTTTTCAATTTTTGCTATATGGAGTTGAATCTGACTTGTCATGCCAAGAAGGTTAGTTCAGGCTCTTAAAAATAGATACAAAATTTTATTTAGACATCTTCAAATAACATGCATATATCTAGACTTGCACTCCCTATAGCCTACAGGATCATTATACACCCCAAGTGATTATCAAGAACTGTCATACATTGTATATGGAATTGCATAAGCACCAAAAACCATTGAGTATCTGAAACACTCCCCTCTCTAATGTTCAGGATCTAACCAGCACTCACAATCTCAAAACCTCCACAGGAAAAAGCACTTACTAGTAGGTTTTTTTAAATAACTCCTTCTCTCAGGAAATGGACACATTTGGTTCAACACTTCCTCAGTTAGAGATTTTAGATTTCCATCTCCCACCACTCACACAAACACTCTGACCAGAGAGCCTGGAGGGTGCAGCTGTGATGGCTGGGTGTCCTCTGTACTGCTGGTGGAAGTGGGACATTGTCAAAGGGGCTGGGGAACATTCTTCTGCAGTTGGGAGGTAAAAAAGGCATGCAATGGCAGAAGAGGATCTCGGGAAGTTTCTTCCTTTCTGAATCAGTGATTCTGCATTTTGTGGGACATTCACAGCCTGCCAAAGCATACCAATATCATGGGGTACCTCAAGGCAGCCTCTGTTCTGGAGGCTGGTTCACTCTGCATGGTGCAGAGCATGGATGCTCCACAGCAGATGTTCAGGACTCCATGTTATTTCCATCCCTAACAAAAAGACAGAAAGGCACAATCTATCAGATACCTTCAAGCCTAGGATGCATTCTGCACAAAAATGTTTCTGAAACAGGATTTTCAACTTAAGCTTTCTTATTTGAGCCTTATTCACTTTCCATAACTATCTCCATCCATTATCCAGATACCTCTATGTAAAAGGAGTCTGAAAGACTTGTTTTATGGTCTAGATTCAAGATTATTCTTTGTCCATCACACAAAATTTTACAACCCTTGGTATCACATTTCAGAATGAATATTAGCTCTTTACTTTTTATTGTCCTGTGTTTTTTACATCAGAGAGCCATTTCTCAAACACGATTAATTAATTGCCTGAATCATTCCAATTTCTGGATTCCTGATGAAATTATTTGAATTCTTTATACCACTGAAGTTCCCCGAAGCACTTGACCACTTAAGCATGGTCTGAAGGCAATCTCTCTGCAGAGGGACTGTTAAGCAACATGGTATAAGGACACGTTAAAAACTGGTTTGCTGACAAGAGGATATACTGCATCAGATCCCATTCTGATCTGGTTGAAGCCAGTATAAGAGGATATTATCAAAAGCAGTGACTGTTGGATTAGGCTGTTAACCTCAATGCTTTGAGACTAATCTGGGAAAAAGTCTGATGTGCTTAATTCTACAGTAAGTCTTTAGAAACTCATAAAACTTTTTCCTTATGTGTTAAAATACAAGACATCTCGTATTATGAAAAATAATTTGTACCCTCTTTTTCTTTAATGCAATTTCATTATTATTAAAAAATTAGAAACCAACAACAATTTACAAGGAAGCTTCTTGCACTTAGGAGATCTAAAGCCACTTAAAATAATGAATAATATGAATTTATGTCATCTTTATCAAGCAAATATCTTAGAATAAATTTCGTGCCATGGTCTGTTTGGAACAGAATGATTACTCCCAGATAGAATGGCTGAGATCACCCAACAAAATCTCCTCTGACAATACAGAACCACTTACAACTTGAGTACATTTAGAGGCTTCTGATAAATAAATGGGGTGTTAAATTAATATTTGTGAAGTATTCTGACTTCCTAAAATGAGCTCTGTCAAAATGCACATGCTTATTTCTTGTTATTTTGCAGTAATGAAAAGCAAAGACATTTACAGAATTGCAAACAAGTGTTTGTTAAGCATGCTTTAATTAATGCAAAATAACAGGATTTTTCTGCACTATGTCTGGAAATATCTGCAGACAAAACAAATGTTTTCAGTTTTATGCACAGCTGTAGATCTCTGACTGGTACTTGACCAGCACAGGGCTGGAAGACACACTCAGAAGGAATAGAGCCTAGTGAGGAGGCTGCTGCCCTGATACAGGATGTTGAACCTGGATCCTGCACCATGGACTCTGATGCTACCCAAGGTATTATGGGCTTCTTAGCTCGACTCTCACTTCTCCTCAGCTACAGCCCATTTTTGAGCGGAGGTGTAACAGGTTCTAAGTCTGATCCGTTAGAATTAAAGAGACTGACCTTCATATGTGAATGCACGTCTTTTAGCACTGTACATCTGGTTAATGTATGGAACTTACAGTCGCTTAATGGTTTTCTATGGCCAAGTCCAGAGAACTGTTTTTGTTAGTCTGTTAGTCTACTCGATAAATTCATAATTTCTGTTCTATTTTAAAAAAGATCAGGTTTCCTCTGCAAAACATGTTTTTCCATGATCTTTTTCCCTCTCAGCACTCATTTCAAGGTTCAGACATTTGGCTTCACCTGAGAGTGACAGTTCTGTACACACCTTTTTTTCTGAAAAGATAATGGACCATCTCATCATATCATGTCATTTTCTCATCATTCTTTGAATTTTTCAGGATGAAGGTGAGGATGACTGTAGAGTAGGCTGCCTGAAAACCTGCAGTCCATCTCAGATCGTCTGTGTACCTGGATTCTGAGACAAATGCTTTTATTTTTGTTTTTTAAGTTCTTCTGGACTATACCAGAGATTTAGCACTAGAACTTCAACTCTGACTCTTTGTGAACTAACCCACATGTGTTGTGGCAACACCCTGACACCACATATCACTGATGTGATCTCTGTTTCTTTACCGTGGTATGTATGGGATGCAATAGAGACAGTAGCCACTGGCAGAAAGCAAACCTTGCTTTTGTTATAGGTGCACGCATCTTCCAACAATGGTGCAGGTTATTATACAGAGTTTAAAATGTAAGAGATTTTTTTTTTCCTAGAACTTAGACAGCTAACAGTTGGCCAGTGAAGTCACTAGACAGTGCACAGTTTTCTTGCTCTGGACACAGTCTATCTCCTAACTGCAGCAGTCTGAGGAAGATCAAAATAAAGGTGAAAAATTCCTAACATATATTGGAGAGGAAGAAAAAGTTCTACAACTGCTTTTCTCAAAATACCACAGATACCTTTTTATCTCTGTTAGTTAGGAAGAAGGAAGAATTTGGCAAGCTAGTGCACAATGGTCTGCAAAGCATTTACTGCCTGTACAGAAAATTTCCCACAGGGAAAGTTCAGGCTTTCAAGAAGAAATCCTGCAGGAAATAGCTCCTTATCCAGCCACAAGCACCCCTCACAAAGTGAAGCTCTGTTGCCCAAGGGATCCTGCAGTAGAAAGAAATTTATCTGTAAAGGAAGTTTTCTTACTTCTTACTGTTTTCTGCAGATCTGTGCAATTTTTAGTGTATCTGTGGGTTAAGGGAATCTTGGCACTGTATCAACAGTGTATCAACAACCAAACTCTCAAGCTCCAGCTCTGTTATCTAAAACCCATTTCCTAACTGTAACCTTGCTATTTATATATATATATTGATCCTATATGTGAACAAAAATGGCCAGCATGGTTTCAAACAGTGCAAGTGCTCCTTTCTTTTGATAGATTATTCAACAGAAAAATAGATTGCACTGTAGGACTTTTTTTCCCTATGCGTTGATTTCACTCAGTTTTGTTCAATCTAATTAGAATTGTAACCACTGCATCTGATGTGTGGTCTGTGATATGTCACCAACAGAATGCCTATCATGTGTGTACATGTGCCTGTGCATGAAGACTGGCTATTTTATCTACTCTTTCAAATAAGCTTGAAAGATACAGGTGGAGCATTGCTTCTCTTGCAGCTGTGGAGACCACAGACTCTAATTTAGTCCAGAAATCTTTAGAAAAGTGAAGTCAACAGAAAGCTTAATCTTCTGAAGTTAGGAGTCTTGATTTCACAGGCTCTTTGCTTATGAACTGAGTCTGAAACATATAGGATTGTGCTCTGAACCATGTTGCAATGCTACTACTCAGATTATATGAGGGTTTGGTGAGCGCAGGATTCATCCCAAAAATCTTTCAGCAGCTTCTGGCTCTAGTAAGACACAATAAGCTTAGCAGTGACTTTCCACCATTACACTGGAAGTAGGTTCTCTTTTGTGTGCCTTATTAAAACAATTTACAACCAAAAATAGCCTCACTTGAAGAACTTAATTTCCACCTCGTTCATGCCTTCTCTTGTTAGTTCTTGTTTTTCCTCACACCACTTCAACACATTACTTATATTTTTTAAAACAATTTGAGTGTTTATGAGATGAGACGAGACACACTTCAGATTTTGAGTAGGAAATTAATTAATTAAGGATATTTTGCTTTTCAAAAAAACATTACTTTTTAATTTTTTTTATGTTCGTGTTTTAGACCTTCCTCTCTTTTGTAATCTAATGATTAAGACCCAAGACTGTCACCTTAGTTCAACATTCTCTCAAACTATCCACTAAAAGTCTTTGGCAAAACTCTTTGTTTTCCACAAAACTCAGTAGAATCTGAAAGTTAGGTGTTCTCTACCCCTAATCATGGCTTTTACAAATTTCATAATGTTTGTTTTCTGGAATTGTGTCTAATGCAAGCAAAAGGCAAAGAAGAGACAAAGGGATCCCTCTAATTACATCATCAGCACCATTACAGTATTTACGTGGAAGGCAGGCACAGGCCTGGGTACAATCTTAATCTGCGTGGGGAACTGCCAGCTATGAATGCACTTGGCAATACCAGAATATACACCACACCCCTGGCAGCGAGAGAAGAAGTTATTTCCCACTACTAACTCCTTCCTTATGCCCAGCAAGACAACATACTTAAGATGCACAGAAAACTTTCATTCTTACTTGCCTGTTGGTCTCTTAATTTATGACGAAGTGTATTTTTCACTAGGCTATAGGGGTTTTGGTCTCTCCTGCTCTCTTCTTTGAAGATTTTCTCTTTTGCAGAGATGTGGAAATATGTTGGGTCAGAGTCATTCCGCCTAATAGAGCACCCATAGACCCCCTAGTCTGGGGAGGCTTCCAGATGCTCCTTGGTTTACCCCATAGCCTGTGGTTAACATATTTATGAGAAACTGAAAATCACCTTCAAATTCCTGCTTTAGCTCAGGCAAAGGATTGATCTGTACCTTGTATGATGCCCCCAGTGATTACTTTCACCACTGAACCATCAGCTGCCAGAAACAGTGAAGATGGAAATGGCATACCTCTGCTTTCTCCGAATTAGAAAGGGAAGGGCTTGATTACTAGGTCGCTGTTTTTTAGAAAGATTTGTGGCTGAGAAAAATGCTCATCTCATTGAAAGGAGAAAAGAATAAATCCTATTTATTTCTTTGAGATTTTGTTCCAGTTAAGTTTTGTGACTCTACAGAGAGTCTTAGACTCTGCAGAGCATCTTAGAGCTGCTACTTTCCCTAGGTTACAGGCATGTCACCTTTATTGCAGATGCCCGCCAAGCACCACTCAGCACTGTGCTCCTGTAGTCCCTCTGTGAGCAGGGCTCTCAATCTGTTCAATTCTCTACTGTGTTGAAAGTCACTGAAAATTACAGACTTCAGATTTCTCCAGAAGTTATGAAATGTTTCGAATGTCATGTTACTCATCATAAGCAAAACCTTTGGGACCCAAAACGGAGTAGCAATAAAAATGATGTTTTATGTTCCGCATTCTCTAATAAAAATGAGGTAATATCTGCTTTGGAAGGAAGGATTCAGAGGAGTAACCTGTGACCCTTTGTTCATGAGATCAGATAGAGATATGCTGCTATTTGGTAAGGTCCAATTTAAGGCTCTAGAGCAGTCTCACCACTGCAACAAGTTTTCCAATATGAATAAGCTTCCTGAGAGAGAATGGATGAGGCCATAAGAATAACCATCTGCTGTCTCTCCACAACCCAGTTTACAAACTCTTTGTGGAGTCCTGGACTCCTTGAAGGCACACTTACACTGCTTCTGACCTGGGGAAAGCCTCAGTGGAATATATTTGAGTCATGACTGGCCTAAATTTCTCTCTGTTGCTTTTACTGTATGATTTTGTCTCAAATGTAATTAATGAGAAAATGACCTATACTCCTTTTTCCCTTCTGTCTGTCTGAGATAATATCCAGGCCTATTTCCTTTAGCAAATAACTTTACAGAGGGAGTTCAACTTCCTTGTTTTCCAGATTAGCTCAGGTTAATTAATAACAAATTCTTAGTCATTAAACTAAGGATAAATCCTTAGGGGAAAATTCCCTTTTGTTTCATCTCACTCTTTTGTCATTGTCCAAAGAGAATTTTTGTTTCATAATGACAAACCCCAAACAATCCTCTTTCTATAAAAACCAAAAAATCTTACCCTACTTATTCTCATACTTTTGCCATTCCTGCAAAATTCTGCACATACCAAAACCAGCTCCTGAATTAGTCCCAGTCCCAACAAACAGAAAGTGAAATTTGCTCCTTTTGCCTCCCCCTTCTCTCTTTGCACAGACTGAGGACTACTTTTATCTGGCATTTTGGAGCAACCTGTGAGTCAGGCATTGAGAGACCTGAATCTATATTTTGGATTCAGAGGCAATCAGTTAAGGGAATCAGGACATTTCATTCAAAACCATATATTTTACCTACAGTACTTTTGGACAACCACAATCAGGGAGCACTTGTGGAGTATTTCAAGTGAGGACAAACATCACAAGTTGCTTGTTTGTGATTTCAGTTCAACAGAATCAGTGACATTTTGGCAGTGACTGACAATCTAGGTATTTAACCTGTCCAGATATAACACAGACAAGGTTGTACTAATCAGCAAGGTAAATGGTGAATTTGATGTACTGGAGGGGCTGTAAGGGTGTTATTGACTAAAAGATGCCAGTCTTAGTTTAAGTTACTCCAGTTCCAGGAATCTCCAATAACAGGGATACGACTGTACATGTGATGGGTAAAACTGTGTGTTTGAAGGGATATCATAAATCTTATGTTAAAGCAGTCTGTTTCCCACCACAGTATACCTTAATGTTCGGAAGTATACAAAACAGAGCCCTGTTCCTAATGGCTCCATCCACAAAAAAAAAAATTCAATCACTTTGTGTTGATTGCTTGCCCTGGACACCAAAACTCCCTTCAAAAAGAGGCAATTAAAGCTTTTGATTTTTGTGTTTCCTATCAAGGCACTGAGGGAGGTGAGTGAGGTTTGGGACGGCAAATACTTTCAACCATCTCAAAGTTTGTTACATAGGAAGTGAGGCAATTCACAGGGCAGAATACTTTGTACTCCTGGCAGCTGTATCTTTCCTTGTTTAAAGCTGCCTTGTTTGCAGAAGGGCTACGCATGGGTGTGCATGACAGCAACTAAAGCTGTTGTTCACAAGGTTCCCTAAATACATTAACCTTACCTTGGAATGGGGCAGGGATTTAGTTTAATGGTTACAGAGGAGGCAATGAGATTCTTGAACTGAACTCTTGCTTACATCAACACTTAACTTTGAGGAAGGCTAGAATTCAGAGAAATGTTTTAATTGATATCATTCTTCTCTCCCAAGATATCTGAAGGTTGTAACAAGAAATATTTAGATCCCTCTTTCCATATTCTTGAATATACTGATATTATATTTTATTAAAGAATCTCAAATAGCTTACATTCTGCTCTTAATAACCCTATGCATTACAAGCTTCTGTTTCCTCAAGCTACAGACAAATCCTATTACAGGGAGTAGATTAAACTGGGCCTTGACAGATCTTTGCAATTCACTGACAAAAAAGGACAAGTGGTCTTACTAATAAGACGACATCATGATCACACTAATATTATGCATCTCAGTGCTCTCAGATGCAAACACTTTTATGCACACCCCCTCCAGCAGGCACATTACCCAAATAAAACCCAAGCAATTTTCTTCTAACAATAAGCTAAACTATCTAGTAGAAAGAATTACTTCAGTTTCACATTGTGCATGAAGGAGCCATCAGTCAACAGCTGCATGCTTGATCATGCCCTCTGGCTCCACATCCGCAAGGGACTCAGTTCATCCAGATTTGCTTCTGCCACTATGAATGATGTGTATGCTTTTGTGTACAAACATGAGCCCAGAACAGAGGGCTGAGACAGGGCTGAAGGGAAGGAGCACAGAGAAGCATTTTGTTCTACTTTCTCTTAGACTCCACAGTGTAGCAGAGGATAGATCTTGGGTTATGGAATGCAAGGGAAAAGAGTCACAGTGCGTAGAAAAACAGTTGTATTCCTTTAAAATTATCTGAGCTCTCTAATAATCCCTAATTTACAACCATTTCTTTTTAAGCACCAGAAACTAGCCTGAGTGATCAGGTGCTTGTAATCAGATTTTAAAAGTAGCCATGTGATTTCTTCACATCATTTTGATGTGTGCAAGTGTAAAGAAACTGGTGGCACCACCAAGAGAGTAGCAGACGACTTTTAGAGCAGCAGTTTGAGAAGAACCTCCAGCAGCAGTCCTGTTATTCAGAATTTCACACTCCTCACACATAATTAGTAATCCTTGATTCCTTGAATATTACTGCACAAAAGTTAATAAAACCATAAAGAAGATATACTGAACTGGGAGACTGGAATTTGTGACATTTTCTCAAAGATATACTAATAAATGGTCATGCTAAAGAGTACCTGAAAATGTTGCTTCCCTGTTTCTCCATAAAGGCAGTTTGCAGCAAAACCTTAAATATTATGCTATCCAAAGAGAAAAGCAGCAGTAACAAAAAATATCAATCACAAGTGACTTGGAAGAGGAATTTGAAATCTTGCCCAGGCTTGTTCAAGCCCAGTTCTAGATGTTATTTATGTATTATTTATGTACTCAACCTGCAATAAAATAGATATATGATGCCACTAGTGAAACTCAGGTCCCAGCATCTATTTTAAGTGGCCTAAACTCTTCAGGTGAGTGTTTGGTAGAGGCATGCAATGTCCTCATGTTGTCCCAGATACTGTTTTGATACTAATAAACTGTTATCTAGAAAGATGCTATAATGGATCTCTGAACTTTGTAAACAGAACATGCATATTTTCCAGTAATTTTTTTGTATCCTTTTATATTAAAGACTGTGCTTACCTCCACCAAGGATGTTCTTTGGTGACATCATCATCCACTAAAGCACAGAAGTCACAAAGCTCTAGTTTTCTGTGGCCTGTCAATTATATCCATGCACTATATGAGGACAAACTAGTATGTATCTAATAGTTTTGAAAATGTCCTATTAACTGTAAATAGTTATTCACTTTTTCAGAAACTCATAGAAACCAACCAAAAGAGTATAGGCATAGCAAAGTTTAGGCATATTCATCCAGTGTTTGTAAATAACACCTTCTGAAGTACCTAGACAGACTTTCTTCATGTTGCTGTTAACTGAATAGGGTGAAACATTCACACAGGAGTTATGTCAGGCAGGGATTATGGCTGGATGGAAATTAAGGGCACAGCAGCGAACCTTCTCCATCAGTATCAGCCTCTTCCTTTGGAGAGATCAGAGACAAGTTATAAGTCTCAGGTACTTTTTCCCTGGAAACCACAGGACAGTCGTGAAACCTCCATTTTCCAGGCAGTCTGAATATGCAGCTGAAAGAATAATCTCCTCCTTATTGAGCACACTAAGTTTAAAAGTTTCTATTGACATATCTGCAGCTGTGTCTTTATCTTTCTAGAGTTACGAAATGGTACATAACACTGGTGGTCATAACACTTCCTTTACAGACTGCACAAGGTAAACTGTGCAACAAAGACAGAATAGAATTGCTTCAGGATAAATACGTTTTGATAGAGAAAAAATAATTAAAATATTAACATATATGAAAAAACTACCTTTTTACCATGTTCAGCAGCTAGGGCTGAATCTCCACGCAGGAGTACAACTCTATTTTTTCTGTTTCTTTTGATAGCTATTTGTTTATGTTTTGCAACAAAACAGAAGAAAAAAGATCATGTTCAGGGGTTAGTTCAAAAAAATTTGGGACAGATATATAAAATCTGAGACATATATATTCAATCGTATGGGATTCTGCTGCCAGATCCATCTAGTTCTATTCAAACTCGTGATGTTTAGTCAATTATAATTATGTTTACTATTTAAGACTGAGACTATTTTAGGTTTGTTATTCTCCCAGTCATGCTAATCACACTCGTGTACCACTGACTTGAGTTCTGTCCAATATTTTCTGTCCACAATCTTTCTATACACTTTTTTTTAAATCAAACATTGTATAAAAAAAGTGAGGAATTCAAAGTCATGGTTCCCATGGCAACATTAAGTCCCTCATGTTGCATTGTACATGCACTAAAAATAAACATGTAATGAAATACCATATTTTCTACGTCAAGGGGATCAAGTGAACAAGGCCAAGTGCAAGGTCCTGACTGTGGGTCAGGGCAATCCCAAACACAGCCTGGGCGGAGAATGGATTGAGAGCAGCTCTGAGGAGAAGGACTTAGGGTGTTGTTGACAAGAAGCTCAACATGAGCCAGCATTGTGCTCTTGCAGCCCAGAAAGCCAAACATATCCTGGTCTGCATCAAAAGAAGTGTGAAGGGAGATGAATTTCTCCCTCTACCCTCGTTAGATTGCACTTGGAGTACTGCATCCACCTCTGGGGCCCCCAATGTAAGAAGCATGTGGACTCGTTGGAGCAGGTCCAGAGGAGGGCCATGAGGATGATCAGAAGGATGGAACACATCTATGAAGACAGGCTGAGAGAGCTGGCATTGTTCAGCCTAGAGAAGAGAAGTAACTTATAGAAGCCTTCCAGTACCTAAAAGGGGCTTACAAGAGAGATGGAGAAGGACTTTTTGCAAGGGTATGAAATGACAGGACAAGAGGGATCAGCTTTAAACTGAAAGAAGGTAGATTTAGATTGTGTATTAGGAAGAAATTCTTCACTGTGAGGATGGTGAGGCACTGGAACAGGTTGTCCAGATAAGTGTTAAAGGCCAGGTTGGATGGGGCTTTGAGCAACCTGGTCTAGTGGAAGGTGTCCCTCCCATGGCAGAAGTGGTTGAAACTAGATGATCTTTAAGGTCTCTTCCAATCAAATCCATGCTATGATTGTGTGAAGTGATTGGAACTTGCCTGAGTTTTACAGATTTAAAAAATGTGATTTTACACTGACACAGACCTATAAGGCACAACATCTATTTACAGCAAGTACAAAGAGTCTGCTGGATGGGCAGCACTGATTTACACCGGCTGAGCTGGGGACCATCTGTATGTATACATTTGTGTGAGGGTGTGCTGAGTCTGCAAAGGGATGGGGACAGCATGTTCCTGTGCTGCTCACAGGAATTCTGGGGAGTTGCTTTACAGCTTCAGCAGTGCCAGGAAGAGGGGGCAGGGGCACTACAGGCCTTACCCAACCTGTCACTGGCATGTCATCACAAATACCAGCAGGAGTAGCAATGAATTGGTACACCAACCTGCTCTTCTCTGCTATTTGCAGCCCCTTGGTAATTTGAATTGGAAAAACATATTAAAAAAGTAATTATAAAGTCCATAGAAATACAGACCGAAAGTGTCTGGGAGTGCAAAATAAGGAATAGCAGCATAGGCAAAGAGCTTCCTTTCTTTTCATTAGGAAAGGGAGAAGTGATTTTTCTGTATATATTTCTGGTCTTCAAAGGGACTAAAACACAATCAAGAACTTGTGGGCACAGAGAAATCTGCTTCCAAGCCATTTTTCCTCTGCAGAGAATGTGGAAACCAGAACTCAAAGTACATAGCAGTTTCAATATTTATTTTTTCCGTATGAAGGTATCCTCAAAAGCATCTGGGCATCTGATGTTCAGTCACTGAGACATTATTTCCTTTTACCACTGGAACTTTTTGTACATGTTTGGTGTCCTTCATCCTAGACCATCTTATCTTTGGAGGAGGGATTCTTTTCCCATGCACTGAGGCTGCAACATGATACACCGCATAGCTCTAACTCATGACAAGTCTCTGAGACGCTGTGATACTACTAATGAATCCCATTAACCACACTAATTTAGTGTTGTTCAACCTGCAGTTACTAAATAAATAATACCCCTTGCATAGCTCCATTTAAAATAATGGATATCTGAATAGTAACTGCGGCACGAGGTGAGTTTAGCATAAGAAAAATTAACTGATTGCGTTTGAGGTTGGTTTTCGTTCGTTTGGTTGTTTTGTTTTGAATGATCCTAAAACACAACATGCAAAGAAAGACATAGAAACATGTATGGCATAAATGCTTGCAATAAGGATCATGGGCAGTAGGCAGAAAAACTGGATATGCTTGTTTCTGGAAGAGGACAGAGGAGCAGTAGCTCTATTACTACACCTTTTCATGGGTTTTGGAAAGAGGAAATCCAGGTATACCTCTGATTTTTCTAATACTCATAGTTTAAGAAATGATTTTAATGTAATGACTTAAAATGCATCTTAAAAATGTGATTCCAGTCCTACAGGGTAAAAGCACTTTCTGAATATTTCCATGTGAACTGCATGAGTTTTGGACTTAGTTAAGTACATTTAGACTCTGAAAGCAGGTATGAGTCTATTTGCTACAAATCTAACATGAGACAAAGGACATTTTGTACTTTTTAATGTCTAGATTGTTTAGGAACCTCTGAATTTGTGAATCTGTGAAATTCAGATATGTGAAATTCAGATACGTGAAATCATTTGCTATGAGTCACTAGAAAAGAGAACTGGAAAAGAGTTTGGAGCTCTTCCTTGATAATGTGATAATGATGATGGGTCAGCCTCTCTCAAAATGTTGTGTTGAAATGCACATTTGTGAAACAACACATGTGAAAAAAACCAAACTCAAACCAACAAAACCACTGAAATCCTGTGACCAGCTCAACCACAGAGCCATGGTACCTACTTCTGAGGTAATTCTAACACTATTCCCTATGATACATAATAATATTTTTATTCTTAGTATAAAAAGCTCGGTTTTGGAAAGATCATGAATTTTCACAATCCTTTTCAGTTAATTTACTTACTAAAGAATTTTCTCCCTTCTATGAAACCACAAAATTCACTGGTCAGTTTTATGCAACAGTAAATACTCAATTTACTTTTTTCATAGAAAGCCCACACCAAATATTTAACAGTGGCATTCTATATAACAAGCTCTACTGGTATATCTGAAGTCTTACTTATGACTGGCATAAGTTTTCAGGAAACATAATGCTAGAACTGGCCCCCCCGGAGTGTATACCTCAAATGAACTCAGATGTAGAAACATTTTCCCATTTCCAAAGACAAAACTGTGATGGCAGCTGGATAGCAGAGCTGTTTCACACAGATGTTGTTGAAGGCAGGGTTTGCATCCTAGCTGCAAATCAACATATGGCATACTATGTACAATTTTATTCTTCTATCTTTACTACAACTGTCTAAAGTTGTGTATTACTCACTGTGGCAAGACTGAAAGAGAAACAAGGCAGAAACTATTCCACCACTGCAACTGCTGTGTAAGACACAGAGATACAGTCACTTGCAAATGGATGAAATATTTTAAGACACCTCATGACCCTCTACAGGTCTAGTGGTGTGGATCACAGGGGTGTGCCTCGCTTGCTTCCCTGCAAACTTGGTCTGCTTCAGGTGACTGTCAGATAAGACTCACCTACATGTACTGCAGTGAAGTAAAGAACACGCAGTTATCTTCTATTAGTATTCAGTAGCAGGTAGTGAGAAGTGCTGATATCTTTCTGCTCCAGTTAGCTATGTCCTGACAGAGGTCCGTGCAAGTGGTCAGTCACTTAAGGAGAATAAAACCCAAAAAAGCATGAGAATATTTTGTGTTGATCTGTTGGATTTTTTTAACTGTATAAATTCTATCAGGCTGACTGTAAGTGTAAAAGCAGTGTAATTAGAGGCATTTTAACACTTTTCACCTAATGCTTTTATCTCCTCTGGACCCAGGATATCCCCAGTTGGGAGTGAACACGAACACAAAAGCCAGTCAGGATGTTTCTGTGAGTTAAGGCAGTGCAAACACTTGACACACAGAGCCAGGCCTCTGACAGGATGGATCAGTCAGAACCTGGCTTGCAATTCTCTTGATTAACCATAAATAAGTATTATCTTAACAAAACTCTTTACATAGTGCTTTAGAAGGGCAATTCTTCATCCAGTGCCCCCCCAGCACTAAAGTGTTCACCTCAGCTATTGTGCATTCACATTGTCTGCACATCCTATTCCACTCCTAAAGTACTCTGTCATAACAGGTCTTTTCAACTGTTTGACTTCCTTTTTAACCCAGGTGAAATTCTCCAGACCTAGCCCCTTGGGACTTACCTCATTGCTGTCTTCTTTGTTCCGAGGTCCTCAATCCTTACTGGACACCCAGCTCCACAGTAGAATAGGCTGTTGCCCTGCTCTCATCTTCTTCCACTCTTCCCAACTTTCGCTGTTTACTGCTGTTTCATTTTCTTCCAACCATCTGGAAAACCTGGTAAGCTTTTTTCTTTTCTTTCAGTTCTCAGATTTTTATGGTACCCTATCTATTTACATCCTTAAGAAGACTCTTGTAAACATCTCAATCTCTTACTCCCAAGTTCCTTAAAATTCCTAGTAAGAAAATGTGTATATGAGAACATACACTTATTCGTTCACTGATGCTTGTACACTCTTCTTTCTGTATATATATAATTCTTTCTTTCTGTATGTATAACCCTCTATTTTCTCTGTAGTTCCTGGGGAATATCTCATTTTTCATGAGATCCATACCAAGAACTACTTATTCTAGTTCATCTGATTCTTACTTATGGGAAACTGATTATGCAGGAAAAACTTGGAAAGAAGCACAGATGAATTACTGGACCTCAAATGAATATTTCAGAATATTATAACTGAGCAATGTACATTTGTGACGTATCAAATCTAGTAATTATGTAAGTGCTGAAGGTAGATCCTTTTACTCAAAAAAGGACTACTACAAATGTTATACTTGTTTCATTTAAAAATATTTGAGGAAATTCATGTTCTTTGAGGCAGATACAGAGAATGAGAAACATCTAACTAAGAGATAAGTAGCAGAAACAAAATTCCAGTGTTGAGAATTACCTGCTGTTACAGAGATTCAAACTGGAGAAATGAGGTCATTAATTCTATCTTTCTTTAGCCTCTATGCTTTGTGGGTTTGTGTTTTTATACATATTTGCACAGTACCTAGCTGTAAGTGAGTGCTTCTATAAAACAGTTTACTATTAATAATGGATATCTGAGGTTAAGCAAATGTAGAGAGAAGAAATTACAAACAACTCATGCAGCTAATAAGCTGACTATTAATTAACGTGAGTGATTCATTCAGTGGTGTATCCAGACATAAAGCCAGACTGAAAGATGAAAGGGCAATTTAGAAAAAGACTATAACTTACACAGTTATCTGCTGCAGTATCTAAGACCTCAAATAATGGCCTAATTACTGCTCATCTGAAAAGTATCAGGGCCTTATCATCTACAGGAAATATTATTGGAAAATTACTTGCCTTTCAAAGCTAATAAATCCTTCTGCAGGTCCCATATCAGCTCCTGCCAGACATATATCTTTTTACGCATGGGTGGTCTGTCACATGATGATTGACTCAATCTTGACAAGAAAAGGGATAGAAAAATTATCACTTTGTGCAGATATGACCACTTGTGACTTTGGCAGGTGGATCAGTCTGGATTGCCCAACACTGACTTAATTGCAAAAGATAACATTTTACTCAGTTCTTCCATTTTAATAAGCACCAGCCAACACATTTATCCTTTCTGTGTTAAGTAATCACCTCTTAGATTATGATTTCTGCCATATTTTGTCCATTGGGACCAGCTATATAAGTAACATTAACATTCAGTGGTATTGAATGTTACTGAGCATTCCTTTGCATAGCAAAGTAGTGGTGAGTTGCACTTTGCTACATGAATGCAGCTACTTGCAGCTAAGATATTTCTCATTGTAGGTAAGTACATCACATTTCTGCCCTTTTACTAAGGTGATATGTGTGATCAAAGACAAATGAAAGACTGTTCTGTCAGGATACCGGCACTCTGGATTACAAAAAGAAACAGTGATGAGCAGGCAGTTAGAATACCAAGACTTGACCAAGTTTAAAAAAAAAAAATAGAAAAGAAAGTTAGGATTTTTGCCCAAGATTAGGATGTTGACAAAGTTATGTAGGGTGTTAGTCTCTGGGATCCAAGCCATTTCTGAAGTGAGTCTCTAAGGTATTCAAATCTCATCAAACAGTAATTTTGGTGGCATTCTTCCTCCCCTCACATAGGCTGGCCATTGGCTATTTGATTGAGGTGCTCGACACAGCGTTGTAGCTTGGCCACAATGATTCTTTCTGAACTTGGTCATCTTGACTGTCTTGCAAAGGAAAAAATCCTGTTCTTGTCTTGTGAACACAGAATTCATCTGAAACCAAAAACAGGAGGTACTGCTACACCAAACGCGGCCAATGTTTACTCACATTTATTTACAAAACAGATGCTTTGCAAAAGTAAGGTACTAGAAGGTATACAAACACCTAGTTACCAGATCAGTCTCTAGGCTATGTTTTAAAATAACCTTTCAGTGCACCTGAATGTCACTGAAGAAAAAAAAAAAAAAAGAAATCAACCACTACAACCTCACTTGAATAGTAAAGGGCTGGCAGATGTGGAATCTGAATATTATAACTACTAAGCAGAAACAGTAAGTCTCTCAGTGTGGGGCATTTTTTTGTTTGTGTTAATTATACTAATTAGAACTTCCACCACTCCAATTTGGTGCAGCTGTGTGGTGCTAGCTGCTATTGTTAGCACTCACAAATAATATTCCAACAGAGGGCACCAAGAAAATTACTTACAATCTGAACACCCACACAATCCTGTCACGTTGGAAAGACTGCAGACAGCATAACTAACAAAGTTATTGTGCCATTTTGAAAGAATAATAGCATGTTTGAAGAGACCGTATTAACCCTGTTGTAAAGTATTGATTGCACTCCATAGTAAAGAAAATGAAACAACAAAGACATAGTGTTTTAATTCCTTTCCTGTTTGCTCTTGCTAGTTTTACTCTGTTTCAATTTACACCTATATTTGAGAGCACAAAAAATGTATCACCTGTGGTACACAAAGGCAGTTTTATTTTCATAGACACTTTTTCAGCAACTTGATGCTTTTAAGATTGTAGTTCAATTCAAGCAAATGGTTGTGAATATGAAAGAAATTCCTGTCTAAAGCTGCTTGAATCCTGTTTGTCATGTTAACTTTTCTGTAAAAAAAAACCCCCACACAATAAAAATGTCAAAATATGTCAGCTGGTTATCTCTGGACGTTTTGGTTTAGACGTATTAGCAAAAAAAAAAAAGGTGTAATTATCGTTTTGGTCTCTAAGGAAATGCTTTAATTTCATACCAGTGCATTACAAACAAGCAAAACAAGTAGTATGCCTTTTTCAACAATTTGCTGTTGTTTTGAAAGCACATCTCCATGCCTATAACTAAAATACAATGCCACAGTACAAAACTATTCTAGATGAGGCTGAGGCAAATATTTAGGATGATTTTAAGATTTCACATTTTCACAGCATTTAAAGCACTGGTCCTCCCATTAAAATATTCATATTCAGTTACTTCTACTAGATTGGTTTAAACTTGATAAAAGCTGTTTTCTTATTCTGTTCTAAACTGTAAGTTTTAAGGCAAGAGGACAACTGAATTAGCAGAGAATGATGGACATTTCAAACATCATCTACATAACTACATAAAAATCAGTTATCACTCTCTTACACTGTAAAGGAACATCATTTGTAATCAATCTCTGAGGTGATTTCATACATCTAAAATCACTTCACCTCGTTTTTTTTCTCCTCAAATGGTGTTTTTAAGAGCACAATTCCTGTAATTGTATTTCCTTCCTTTTCTATGAGAGTATCTGTAAAGACATTTGGCATCTCATCAGCAAAAACAGCAGATGGAGAAAGGCCTTCCTACGTGCTCTGTCAAGGGAATTGCAAGTTTAGGGTTTTAATAGACATCAAAGATTTAGTGACATGCCAAAGATTGCATGCCTTCACTGTACGTATTATTTGTGTCTTTCTCTTTTAATAGAAATGAAAACAATTACTGTGCAGAAAACATTTAGCTTCTCTCTGAAAGTATCATACCATATGGTATGGGGGATGTATAGCTGACAAAATGAATGTAAAAATCAAGTACGTACACTTCAGATGATGCTAGCTGAACTAAATTTATGTTTGAATTTTTAAATGAACTGATAGAAAAGTTTACAAATAACAAAAAACTTTGTATGCTAAAAGCAATTCAAATAAAGCATTCAAATACTTGTTACTGAGTTTGGCTTTGTTTAAAAATGGCCTTGGGAACCAAAGAACATTTAAACAGACAACTAAGTAAGCACTGCAATTCTAAGAATGAAAATGAACAGAGTTTTTTCCAAATAACAGTCTTGTTATCACATGATAACACATGAAATTGCAAACAGATTAAATACTTTTCTCAGTTACTGGGAGAAGAGATTTTCTTGATAGGATATGGTGTTCACAGATGAGGCATGAAGATACTTGTAGTGGCCATCCAAGAAGTTAAAAAAACCCTTTTGGTAGGAGAGAAAACTCACAGCCCGTATCTTGCATATTTCTCAGGGAAACATTAAAAAAACTGCAGTTGATGAGCTAAACCCTCAGCAAACCTACAAAAAAAACCCCTAAACCCCAAGGTGTCCTGAATTTGCACTTTTCGCAAATTACTAAATGTGCTTCCAGAAAGCTCATCAGTGTTCTTGAAATCCAACAGGACACGAAAGCAAAGTCAAAATTCTTCATCAGGCATATATGTGAAATGCTTGGGTTTGTACAGATTCTAGAGCTGGGTGAAAAGATTTTGTAAAGAGCCTTCAATGGCCCAAACTCTTTCAATTTGTCATGGTATTAGTTCCCTCCTTGTCTTGTAGAACTGAGGGAATTGCTGTCATGCTCTAGAATTCAGAGGAAATAAGAGAGAGAGCTCACCATTAGGTAGACCTTCACTGACATGGAGAGAATATTCACATCCTTGAAGCAAATGTTATTTGTAGAAAGTGGGAGAACAGAAATTTAAAAAAAGAAAGACAAGATTTAGGGACTTTGGGAATAGCATCCATTGAAATATTAGTTACAGCGTTATAAAAGCACAGGGGACTTGTACCAAGAACACTGCAGCTGCAGCAAGATCTCTTGAATCAGGTTTCAGACAGCTCAGTATCTGGGTTCACAGGGGAGAAACATGAGCTATTAATTGCAATATTAATCATATAATTCCATTGTAGCAGTGCAAGGTAGCACTTCACTGCATGTTCACAAAGACCAAATGTCCCCTCAGTAATTTCTGCAACTGCTGAATTCCTTGCACCAGGCTGCTACAGAACCTTATTTTCAATGGAAAAAAAAAAAAAAAGAAAAGGTGTATTTCAGTTAGGCTGCCTGAGCAGATCCCAACCAAAATTCATGACAGTCTCATAATTTTAAACTCAGTTTCTGAGCACTAAGCACCAGGCATAGGACATTAAGAAAGGTGTGGAGGTGTTTCTTTGGTCACCTTTCCTTTGCAGGTTCTTTCTTCCCTCACCAATGCCTGCTGTCCCAGGACGGCCATATATCTAGCCAATGTGTTCCTTTTCCTGTCCCCGTCACAGAATGATAATTTAATTTTGGCTTCCTTGAAACAGGACTGTGCTAAGAAACCAATAATTTTCATCTCTGGCATACCATTTCCCAAAATGGTACTAAAGCATTTTACGGTCCATAAACCACCTAATATGCATCTGTGGAAATCTTTTGCAATAATCAGTGTGCAAATTACCTCTTATTCACACTCATATGTTCAGGCTGCTCCCCCTGCAATTCCTTCTGAACTCACTGAATTTTACAGCTGTGCAAAAAGAGTCACTCATGGTACATCCCCATAAGTTTCAAAGAGGCACCAAAGTACTGAAATGAATGTAATCAGCTGAGATTCCTCTCCCCATTCAAAAAAATGCAAAAAATAACCTCTCTTTCTTTTCGTTTTAAAGGAAGGGGCACTCAGAGTAGCTGAAAGACTCACATGACTGGATACAAGACATTAAGGTATTTGTCTATGAAATATGGTTCAAATTCAGACCAGATCGGTCTTAAATGAAAGTTGCTACCATGTGATGACTGTTCAAATGAAGCAAATGTTCTCAGCCATCCAGATCACAGAAACTGCCATTGCTGTGGTGGGTAGCTTTGGCAAAGACAAAGCATCGCATATGCTGAATAACTACAGTGACTTCTAGAATCCTGAATGTTTCCCTGGTCATGTAGACCACTGCTGAAATACATTGATAGGATATCTTACGGAAAGTTGCATTTTTGCTAGTTGTGCTGTATCTGTACTGGGGATAAACAGAGGGCTTTCAGTCTCCCAGGGCTGTCAATCTGTCATTTTCCACACACACAGAGAACAGGTTTTGCCTTTTAAAAGAAAGAACACTGTGAACAGAAGCTCATCATTAATCAAGGCTTATTTCTTCATGTGAAGGGAAAAAAAAGCAGAATCAAGTCACCATCTCCCCATTTGGAACTCTATTCCACTTCAGAAGCTCTGGATAAGGAATATAAAGCAGAATCAGAAAGTTTGTCCTTAGAGAGAGGAAAAAGAAACACTTAGGTCTATGTGGGATATGCTGGTCTGTGGAAGTTGAATAAACTTGTACAATAAACAATGCGATGACTCACAGTGCCGGATGGAGGAGCACTGTATGCTGTCCATCAAACATTTGCTTCAAGACAATCCTTGAAACTTTGAACACAGCAGGATAAGAAGATCACAAGCCTCTCTGGAATCCCTGCATGCTGCTAGGCAGTCTACCTGCCTTAGAGCAACTGTGGTTATAAAAAATCCTTCATGTGCATACCTGAAATAAATTAATGAGACTGCTTATAATTTATGACTGGGTAGGTAGGCTTCCACTTTGTGATCCCGAAGACTTGTTGGAGTACTCTTTGTTAGCATAAGCCAATAGAATAACCTATCTCCTTCAGAAGTTAGAAATGCAGATTTCTTTGTAAATCATGCATGACTCAAATCACCGACAGTTGATGATTAAAAAATTACAGTAAAAATAATTTTAACCTAAGTGCTTGCTAACAATATATTTTTAATAATTTTATTACTGACAACCCTCTCTGAGTTCTATAGTATATAGATTAAACAGTAATTAGTGTAGGCAAAAGCAAAGACTAATTTAGAGAGATATTGTCAAGAGCAATTTTTGGAACATAAAGCTTGACGCATTTTCAAAATTGAGTTGATTAGTCATTGAAATCCATTATGAGGCAATGTGTTAGTTAAAGACTCAGACTCTTCAAAAATTAAAGAACTTAATGTTTTTTTCTGACCTTTAATTTAGTTGAACAAAAATGTGGTCACTTAACAGAGGGTATCATTGGATGACACTATTACTGACAGTGTTACACATAAAGTCCACAAATGATCCCTTCTAGTGGCCTTAAAAGCTAAATCATGAAATATGAACAATTGTTACCATTTTGGGAGATTTAATACGTATTTTTCTCTTCCAAAAGGTTTTAAAACACCCTTAGGAAGTGGGAAGGGGCAAGGGGTCATGGTGGAGAGTTATGACATCTGGCCTGATCTACCAAACCATGATCACCAAGCACAATGAATGAGGCTCTCATTTCAGTGGGACTACTCATAGTACCACGTGAAGACCCTCTGTTGCTGGATAGAACTCTCATTGATTTTATAAATGATAACAACCAAAAAACCAGATCTGAAGTGCTACAAAATGCATCGTCTGGGCACATTGAAAAATAGGAAGAGCATGTATATTTTTTATATTTGTAAGTATTAATTGTAACCATAAATGCAAAAATGTAGGTGAAAGAGAGATGTTAAGTAGAAATATACTTCCTAATAAAAATATTTAGCAGTCTGGAATTAACAATTCTAATCATAAATGTCAGGCAGCCACTTTTGAACTGCTACCATAGCTAATTACTCCAGTGGGAAAGGAAACAGGAGAAAGGGCATTTCAACTGTGCAAGGACAAGTTCTCCCTGAGTCTATATTTTTTCCAAATAAAACTTGTAGTTAGGTGGGGTTCATGGGTATTTTAACCCTTCATCCTCAGGAACTGAAAGGTTTCTGATAATTGCTGGGGTTTTTTCTTCCTACTGAATAAACAAGTGATATTCTCCAAGAATAACATAATTTATATTTATAGTTTTCTTTTTTCACTTTATCGTTGTCTGTTTTCTCCCCTAGGAAAACGACTTAATTATATTGTTGTTTTAGTGGTGTTATTGCTAAGATTGTCATTACAGTGGTGCCACATAGTAAGCAATCATTAAGTGCTGGCACTCAGGTGGGCACTGTAAAAGGAGTAAACAACTAGCTACTTACTCTCATTGGGACATCAAAAATTAGACTAACGACAATTGTTCTGAGCAGAATTTAAAAAGCACCATAGCATTTCCTGGAGGCTGAATATTGCTGACTTAGAAAAGCTCAAGATCAGGTCCACTAGAGGTTACTATGAAACATTTTTTGGGGTCAGATTCATTTATCATCCTCTCCTTTGAGGTATCTGAGGCTAGAAGAGGACCCCACTCTTTTTTGGAGTATAAGCAGTCAAGAGGGGAGAGGAATAGACTGGATCATGGAGAAAACCAGGCTGAGATTCTACAGATTGCTTCAGGTCTCCTAGAGCAGTTCTGAGTTAGGAAAGATAATAAACCACCCCAAACAAAGCTCAAGGTAAAAAATGGCTAATCCTTTGTAGAGGAACAGCACTTCACAAACTGTATCAATGCTACTACTGCCATCAGTACTATAAAGATTGAGGATTCCTGTTTGCATCCAGAATGTCCCTACCCAGAAGAGATAGATGGCAATTCAAGAACAGGATGGGATAAAGCGGAGTGCAACAGTAAAATACATTGATCTGGTCACTGAACCCAGAGAAATTACCTAGTTGTAGGCTACAGTAAAATCCATAAGCACATTTCAATCTGCAAATATTGTTGAGAACCTGAGGACTGTGGTTTTTTTGAGGGAAGTGATATCTGGAAGGAGTTAGGCAAAACAAAGGATGTGGGTTTATTTACAGCACATAAAAGGTTGGTAGTGTAGTACTGCATATTTGTCACAGCTGATGAAGGTTGGCACTGCATTTGCCATAGGTATTCTTGAACTGTTCTTCTGTCTTCTAGTCTGTCGTTGTTGAGATAAAACAGACAGTAATACAACTCACTAAGTGATATCCATGTTAATACAGAATCACTCCAGCACAGACAGAAAAAAAAGCATTCAAGTTCATTATAAAATCTTCTAGATTATTCTATATTCATAAAATGTAAAATCATTTTCCTTCAACTTGCATTGAAATGAATTTCAGAATCCAGTGGAGACCATTTTCAAAACTAAAATAAAAAATTGGGCCAGGTAAAATAATTTTCTCACATAAATGTCGCCATGAACCTTCTTTTCAGGAAACAACAAATATCGTAACAAGTTTCCAGGTAAACCCCACTAATTCTGCTCTACAAACTTTTTACTTTTGAACACTCTCTAGACCCTAATAAAGTTATTATTAAATGTTTCACAGTATTCTGTTTCAGGTACCATGGTCTTCCACAATGCTGTTCTCTCCGGCTTTTTCTGAATTGTTCCTGTAGAGTTATTCTAGAGAAAGAAGAAATATTCCAAGTATTACGCATCTAAAATTGGATATAAGAAATGCAAGTTTTAAATTTAGAACAAAAAAAAAGGAAAAAATTTGAAGAATAGAACGACTTTACACACAGCTTCAACATCCTGACGTACAGTAATTCAGAGTGAGTCACTTGCCATCCAGTAGAGTATGGTAATTCAAATGCCGATAAACTCTTTGGGCAGAAGTTAACCTGCTTTGGATAAGATATATACATACCTATTCTTGGAGTAGGTAGCCTTTTCCATTTTAGTAGCTTATTTTAAAAAATGGGAATTGAAGAGAATACTTCAGCTCTGAAATGAAGGAACATAAAGGTGGAAACTTAGGGCTTTATGGTGGATATCTGAAAGTCACACTGCAATCTTGGAGTTAAAGTACACAGAACTGAAGTAGTAATATTCTGAGAACAACCGGAAAGCAGCTGTCAGACCCCAGAGACAAGATGTTTATGACTTGTAAGATTTATCTGTTGAGACTTTCCACTTTTGAAGAGAAGTTTGGTAGTGGCTTATGAAAGACTGATCTGACAGAGAAAGCTTTTGTGGAATGACATGAACGATCACTACACCAGATGTCAGTTATGACTTGTGTGTCTTCTGAGTATGTATTAATGTGGCTAGATTAATTTCCCTTGGGGATGAAATCTTCCTAAAACTATAGAAATGGCAACCAAGAATTTTTATCAGTTGCAAAAGTATCTTCAGAGCTTTAACAATTTCTCAGGTTTATATGGGATGAAGAAATTATTCAATACCTGTATAGCCCTACCCCAGCTGACAAACTTACATGGCAGGCTCAAGTAGAGAGGGCTGTATATTGTTTAGGGTCTTTCCCTACTCAGGTTTTCTTTTCCCTGCAGGTAATTCAGAAAACCTCTGCCAGATGTGAACTTTGCTTTTCTGGTGAGCTGTCACTAATCAGCAGCATAGGCACAATTATGGAGTGCACATAGCTGAGCTCCAGTTTTGCTTTTGGTTGGTACCCAGTGATATTTCAAAAATAAATGTGCATATAGTATTGGACTTGAAATGTCTTTAATCATATTCTTGTTCTCTTGAGTATGGACTGACTGATTGCAGATTCCAATTTTCCTTCCTGGCTATCATTAAAATTTGTGAAGGTAAGGTTGAATCATATAATGGACATGTTCAAATCTCTTTCTTATTCGAATCATAGCCATCTCTTGCTTAATAGCAAGAACCTGAATATATTCCTTTTTAATGGATAAATGTGCCGGAGCATTGGGCAATGTTTTTTATATTGTCACTTACTCATAGTACTTATGCTCAGGGTAGTTTTCTTTATATCTTTTTAAATTCAGGCAGACTTCTCAGCACTCTCATATGTATCAATTTCCAATTAACAAAAAAGAGGTGGAAACCTAAGAATTTGGATCTCATGAAAGTTTGAAACATAACACTGTAACACCAACAATTATTAGAGGGAGAGTAATTGCTCTCCTCCAAGCAAAGCCTAGCTTTCTTTCATTTCAGTAACATGTTTTACAATAATCTGTATTTGACATTTGTGCCTGGAGAAGCCAATCAAAGTCACTACCAGCAGACCTGCTCAACGCTACAGAGCTCTGTGTTGCTGTCGTGATTTAGGAATTTAGTACTGCCGCTGAAAAGATACAAGCCACTCCCCTCCCCCTCCAGTTGAAAGCATGAAAGTCAAAGATCATGGGTTGAGATAAAAAAAAATACTGGAAATAGCAATGCGATTAAAAGAATGAACAGTAATAGCAACATTAATAACAACAGCAATATTAATAACAAAAATGTACAAAAGAGAGAGTGTGGAGCTTGGCCTGACTGCAGCCACGCCACCCAAACCACTCCGCCTGGTCGGGAGCAGCGTTACCTCGCTGCTCTGTCCACCACGCTTGCTCCACCTGAAGGAATGCCCTTCTTCTCAGAAGTGAGACAGAGAGCCCCTTTCCCCTTCCTGCAGCGCTGACATGAGATGGTATCAAATAACATTAGGGTCTTGGTCATGCTCCCACAGCTTCAGGCTCCCTCATGGTGAAAAATTAACCCTGTCCTTGGCTGAAACAGGGACAAATACTTAAAAGCAGTTTGTGATTTATAAGCTTCATTTATTTCACTTTAAGTTTTTCTGAAACAGGTCTTCTTTCAGATAAGAGTTTGACAGTATCTGGTATTGAGGATCTAATGGTAATCACAAGAACATTACATCCATTAAGGGAGGAAAGACTGAATTCTCAATTTATTGTAATTTAAAAGAATTAATTTATCTCCAAGCCTCCTTACTAAACTGATCACTGGATGTAGCACAACTGGACATACCAGCACTGTGAGATGTCTTGAGGCTATGGACAACTTGCACGTCATTACTCTCTCTAGATGAATCACATCATTCAAATGAAGCTGTTGAATTTTTTGTCACTAATGGGGCCAGGGTTTGACATTTACAAATGCATTTCAGATGTCTGTTTCCTATGAGATGTCTCCTCTGGGACCTCTGAATCGATTAAACTATACTAAAAAAAAAATAAAATCCTAGAAAAAGAGATATCATAGAATGATAGAATGGCCAGGGTTGTAAGGGACCTTAAAGATCATCTAGTTCTAAACCCCCTGCCACAGGCAGGGATGCCATCCACTAGACCAGGTTGCTCATGGCCCCATCCAACTGCTCTTGAACACTTCTAAGGATGAGTGATCCACAACTTCTCTGGGCAACTGGTTCCAGTGCTTCACTACCCTCATGTAAAGTATTTCTTCCAATATCTAATCTAAACCTACTCTCTATCAGTTGGAAGCCACCAGCACCTCCAGAATTATATTTAAGTGTTTTGAGGCCTATCACTTGTCAATTCACAAACTGTGAGTTCTTCAAAGGTTCTCAAAAGGAAATTACCCAGTTCTGCATTTCTTTTTTTGCGCAAAATATTGTCATGTTGCTTGTGCCAAGCAAAACATGCTAAGTCTGGATAAAAGCTAGATGAAAAGTGCAATGTTATTTTGCATCACATTGATTTTACTTTGTTTCTTCCATCCATTAGCTTTTTACAAACATTCTACTTTCTGAATTTTAAATGTGCATGTTTACTCAATTAAGCTACAAATATATTACCTAATATGTGAACAGAAGCAATACTATGTGATTTATCCTGCTGATCAGAACCAACTATTTAACCTGAAAAGCTGCTGCTAAAATGATATTTCTAGGTGGCCCATCTGTATATTATCTTTTTACATTCATTTTTCTATCAGCTTCTCATTTTCAGTGCATCAGATGAACACCTGCAAGTCCTCATCCAACTATTCTCTACTATTGGATATCTTGATCTGCTGTACTTCAGTGGCAACACATGCTCTAAGGCCATCTGTGCATTTTTCTTCCCAAATTCTCATGAACCTTTGAAGGACATTTTGAGTGCCTTTTCAGAGCTGTTCCAAAACCTGAATGAACACCTTCAACTGAGTTCAAGCTCAGCTTTAGTGTTGCGGACTTTAGTTCTACATGCTTTCAAACTATTGCAAGCAGCAGGCACAGGTACGGTAATCTAAAAAGAACTGGGCAATTAGTACAGAAGTGAAATGTACTTTTGCAAGTCCTCAGAAACTTCTAAAGTCTTGTTGGTATCTTTCCCATTGGCAAAAATTAATGTTTCCTCCTATGTTTCTAATGAGGAATACGAACATGCAACTGTGATGGATGGCATGGGGGTAGAAGATAACTAGTAAAAGGCTTCTAGGTAATGTGGAAACTTAAACACATACATACAGAAAATGTGTTGCAAGAACTTGTTTAAAACTTGTTAAAAACAGTTCTGAGAATTTTAATGCATTCATTATCACCAATAGATACACTGTGTTTCAGCTATTAGCTGTCTTCCAGAGACCAGATCCTGATATACCTTGCTTTAACTGAATAGTTTCTTACACAATAAGACCATATTCAAATAGAGACTTTTATAGAACAGTTTCTTTGATGTTTAGACAAACTTAGGAACCAGTTTGTTTCTGGGTTGGACCCTGGCATGAGGAATGCACGGTGCAATGTAACTTTGAAGGGATGGAATTCAGTAAAACAATTTATATCAGAACAAGCTCATGAGTCACTCCTTCTTGAAGGCTATTCCCATGCCATATTTCAGTTGTGAACTATTGTGTCTGCTCAAAAAAAAATAAGACAGGATTTGGTCAATAACAGGGAATATGCTCTTTTTAAAAAATCAAATGTTATTTTATCAAAACTGCAGAAATGACAAGCAGACCAAAGTAATTTCCCGTCTCTGGGTAAACAGTGGAAAGTTTGACCCGGAAAGGTGGCCATTGCTGAGAATGGTGGTCAGGTGAGAATAGGAGTGGGAAATCATAGAGTGATAGAGTAGAATATTAAAATCGTTTAGGCTGGAAAAGACTTCCAAGATCATTGAGTCCACCCTTTGGCTGAACAGAATGCCACACAATCTGTAATCACACAAGCCTGTCACTAGCTCTGATGATGTTGGGACTGAAGAATGTGAGCCAGAGCTGCAGAGGTACCCCTCTCAAAGGGTACTTCACTTGTTGCATGCCCTATTCTCACTGTGCACCACAAGTAGCTGGGTGAATGTGGGGAAGCTATTATCCAGGTCCACCTGTGCACACATCATATGCACCAGTGAATCCTCATCCTTTTAAGACCTCTGCCTGCCCCACATTTGCATCAAAAAAAGCAACTGGGAGACTGTTCAAAGGCATCAGTAAGACTCAGCATTGTCTCCTTGTCCTCAGTTCACATGTCCATAGTTTGACAAGAGCATTGGCTGTTGGTTCTCTGTGGAATTAGTATGCTCTAAAAAAGCATCTGTGAGAACTAGGGAACAAAATATCACATGTAATTGAAATTTGCAGTACATTTTATTGATGTATTTTTTTCAGAAGTCAAAATACAATGAAAACTCTGACATGGGCATACCGAGAAAACCTCAGTCAATACAAGTCTCAATTTTCTCTAGGATCTTCAACCTTCAAGAGCCAGAACTCCAAGACCTTGGATCTTCCTAAGACTCACAAAATAAATGAGCAGATTTTCACAAAGGAAACAAAAGTGTAGAGGGGTGGAAAGTTGGATGGGAGCAGCAGGATAATGAGAATCCTTGACTATCTTATTTTTATAAAAATTTCATTTAAATCTCTCCAAATCCCCCTGTGCTCTGGGAGAATGGTTAAAGGTTCCTGAAAAAGAAAAGAGTGAAAAGGGAACTATCTTTCCTGATTAGGAATATGTAACTTACTATAACATATCTAGGCTTTACATACTATTCATGTCATGGGGAAATACTATCTTCGATGAGGATTCTATCATATAGCACTGCAATATTGTTAATTTAACGTATTTTACTGTGAGATGATATATTATGCTAGACATCTGTCAGTCATTATGAACATAATTAAATGATAGGCTGTATTAAAAAATATGTTATGATGGGCTTAGCAACATCCAAAACTATAATGGGCAAGTTTTAACAGGGAATGCAAAGAGAGTAGAGGCATCTAGTAGAGTTTCAGAACCAAATTTTCTTGAATTTGACAGAGATTTATTGGAGACTTTATTTAGAGGTTGCAATTATCACGATAAACAGTACCTTTCTTAAGTTCCAAATACCCCTTTGGCTGGAAGGAAAGATGTTACTGTGGGGTGTCTCCATCTTTCTGCAGCTATATTTGGCTTGCATTTAGCATACAAGTTGTTTGCTCAGACAGTTCTTAAAAGATGTGCAAGAGGTAATATAGATACACTTGCTCTTAATCGGAAGTGCAAAAACTGTAAAACATTTAAAGCTCTAAAAATGTAAAAGCTGGAACAAAAAATAAATCCATTCATGTTATGTAACATAAAAATGACCTCAAACCTGATATGTAAATTTAAGTATTTTTCAGGATGCCAAGTACAGTAGAAGGACACAAAGAGTGAACTACACATAATAGTTCAACAGATGCACGCACACCTGAGGGAAAAGTGAGGTCACAAGCACATCTCACCCATAACTCTCAAGCTTGAACTCTCCAGTTAAAGAGAGAATAGCAATCAAAATACTTTTTGTTGCTTTTTAATAGCAATGTGAGTAATGGGAAAGGATGAAATCCCAAGAAACTCCTACTGGAAGATATGTAAACTACCTGGATAAATCACAGATGACAGTACATCAGTGGGATTCATCATCTTACAGCAATGAAGTGGAATGGTGACCTGGAGCTGCACATTCACCATCACCTACCAACTGCTCCCACACCCTGGACCTCTGGACGTGGCAATCTGCAGCACTGGACACCAGAGATACATGCAAGCCTGCCATGAAGGTTGAGGGGAAGCAAACATTAGTCTTCCTCTCTTCTGCTTCCCAAACCATTCACAAGTTAACCGGCTTGAAGCCACTTTTATGGTGTTAATTCTATAGCTCTCAGGATAAAGGCTGACATCAGATACCCACGTACATCTCCAGAACTATATCTGTATGACTTGGAACTTTTTTCATTAAAAGTTTTTACCTAAAAACAGAAATGGTGTTGTAGCCTTGTGCATCAGAAACTGGGCTGGCACACTGCTTTCCTTCCCCTTGCTCAGAACAATTTCCCATGTTTACTTGGGCCTAGTATGTGGCCCATCCTTCCTGAAACACTGGGTGTCGTGAGATCATCTCACACAGGCCCCGTTCTTCTCGAAGTTCAAACAAAGAGTCAGTGTTCACTGAAGCACATCATGCAAGTTGGTTTTCAGCCACTCCACCCAAATGAAGGACAGGGGGTTCCAGGTGTACAGCTTTTTTTAGTGTTAGGGTTTTTTTTTCTGGAGGTGTGTGAAGTGCACCCAGTAGTTCGTATAACAAAGCAAACTGTTGTATGTCACCTGTTTTTTAATTTTTTTCTGCTGTGAAAAACCTTGTGGAGTTTAAAGGTAAACCTGTCAGTTGCCAGACACTGGCTGGAAATGATTTTGAATCACAGCAAACCTTTGATGAGCCTAGATTGACTTTTGAGTTTGCAATAAAACCTGTGAGTTTGCAGTGGTTTCAAGTTCATTTGTAATCATTATACAATGTCTCTTATTACAGTTTGTCACGACAAAAGAAAATCTAATAAAAAATAGGTTAAAAAAATTGGAGGAAATTATGCTTATTTAAACAGAAATTCCAGCACTGGTGGTTTTATCTGTTATTCCAAATGCTTTTTGGGGTCTTTTCAGAGATAGAGAACGAGGCTGTTATTACAGGGCATACCTGGGAGAGAGTATTCTGCTTCTCAACCCACGGGTGTCAGTCTCACAGCTGCACACAGACCTGCCTGAGAGGTCGAATATCGATTACACGTGGAAATGACAGCATTAATGGCAGTACTCTTTATTACCATTCCAATTCCGATCAATGAGCCTTTACTGGCATTAGAAACCAGACAAGTGTTGCCAAAGAAAGCAAAAACATGAACCTTGACTCGAGGATACAGCCAGGCTGCTTGATGTGCGCTGATAACGCCACGCTTGCCACCCGATCGATACCGCGTTTCCGAAAGCGGGATCAGCCAGCATATGCCACCCGAGGCGGGGGGACTTTCCCCCGCAACCACCACCCGGGACCCTCCGCCCCTGGCCGCGCTCCCTGCCCCGACCTCCCACCCCACCAGCTCAGCCGGCGCGCTCTCCCTTCCGCCCCTCTCCGCCTCCTCCTTCTCCTCCAGAAGCGGCAGGTTCTCCCCAGGCGGGGGGATGAGAGCGAGGGGCTCGCACAGACACCGGTAGCGGCTCCTGGGCCGAGCCGAGCCGCGCCGAGCCAGGCTGTGTCGTGCCGGAGTGAGCGGAGAAGAGCCGAGCCGGACCGTGCCAGAG
>VZRE01011075.1:365038-385713 GCA_013396775.1 Cephalopterus ornatus | reverse complement strand
GCCCGGGGTGCGCGCCGGTAAAGGGAGGAGAGGGAAGCAGGGAGGGTTGCGGAGGGTCGCGGGTGGCATCGCTCCGGGTTCCCGCCCCGAGGAGCGGCGGTGGGGCTGCAGACGGGCCGCCCCACACCTCCATCCTCTGCGCTCTGCGGCGCGCGGTGCGGCGGGGTGGGCGACCCGCGCGTGTGCTGCTGGCGCGGGGCTTGCAGGGGAGGGCAGGGCGCGGGCTTCGGGCACCTCACAAACTCCCCTTCTTCCCCTCCTCCTCCTTCTGCCCCCCGGCTATCCTCCTAGGTGCCGGCGGTGTTGGCGGCGCGGCCGGAGCTGCTCTCTCCCCTTTCCCTGCTCAAACTTTTCCCGTCGGCTCCCTGCTCCGCGCAGGGGGCGCAGCCCGCGGGGCGCCCCGGCCGCTCCCCTCGCCCCGAGGCATGGGGCGGGGAGACGAGGGCTGCCGCTGGCCACCGGGATCTCCCCCTTCCCACACGAAAGAAAGATTGGTGGGCGAGAAAGGGGAGGGAAGGCACTATGTAGGGCCGGCGTCTGTTTTGTTTGAAAGCCGAGAATTTCTTGCCCCTTCCCCCGCCCGCGCCACGCCACGGGGTTTTGCGGAATTAAAACCCTTGGGGCCGGGCGGTGGGAGCTGCGGCCGGTGCGGCGGTGAGTTGTTGGCCCCGGGGGAGCCTCGGGGCAGAGAGCCTAGGGCTGAAGCGGTCGCTCCAGGCGGAGAGGGAGGGCAGCATCTCCCGTGCTGTGCCGGGGCGATGCGGGGCAGCGGGGGCTCGTGTGCGGGACCCTCACCCACACCTCGTCCTTTATGAAGCACCCTTCGTGTGCTTGGAGTGAAGCTTTATCGTGAACGGGTTCTTATTATTTTTTGCGGTGTGAAGTATCACGCGAATGACCAGCTGACTAGCTGAAATAGACTTCGGGCTCTTATTTTTCTTTTTCTGGTTTCCCGCTCTCTCCCCCTCCTCCCCCCCCTTTTAAATAGTACTTGCAATTGCACTGGGTGCATTGATTCGACAGGCGTTTGAAGCCTTTATCATAGGATACTGATTTGAAAACTGCCATTAATAAAAGTGTCTGCACTCATGAGACTTCGAAGCATGGTTTTCATAAGGATTAATGTGTACTTAGGGGGCTTTTTTTCTTTTCCTCTTGGTCCTCCTATAAATTAGTTTTTAATTGAGACATGTGAGATGTGTCGTTGATTAAGAAATGTGTTGAAGCAGTGCTGGTCTGAACAGATTACATGCCTCCTTGTGTGTCTGACTTCAGTATGTATAATTTAACGTCTGAGTATCAGAATTGTAAAATTATGTAAGCACCTACAAGCCCTTTATCACAGGAAGGGAAATGTACCATATATGTGGCTGGTATGTTATAGGAACAGCTAAAACAAAATATTCCCAAGTGTAATATCTTTTCATTCAAAACCGTGGTAAAATCAGACCAGTGATTTTTGCTTTACTCTAACTCGTCAGACTAATGTTAACACCAAAGGTAACACTTACGTAAAGATTTTTTTATGAGCTTGTTCACTGGTGTAAGAACAGTAGGAAGTTCTGATAACTTATATAGTCCATGGTATTTTATGCTGAAAATGTGGCATGCAGCCCATTTTAGAATTGCAAGTGCAAGCAGTCAGGTTGGTACAGTGGGATATGTGTTAGGTAAGTGGAGAAGAATGTTGAATATCCTTCTGACCAGAGCAGGTGAAGCTTGTCGAAGAGTTGAACAATTGTATCTAGGAAACGTGAGATTTTTTTGGTGTGTGTATGTGTGTATAGCATGTCAGCAGATAGAGACTTTAGTTTCTATTGCCAAGTATCAAAAATACTGGTGTATTGTACCAGTTGGAGATTAATTAATTGGAGACACAGACTTTTTTGAAGCTTTAGCAAAATAGACTTGTTAGTAGCTGAAAGAAACCAGCGTTCTTTCAGTGTACTCAGCTTAAGGTATGGTTCTTGGGCTTTGATATCTACAAGTAGAGCTATGCCCTACTGAATTTGATAAGTAACACAAACTTTGTTTTTGTTCCTTACTCTAAGCCAGTCTCTGAAGTGTGTGTGTGTTTGTTTGTGATCCTGTTGATGAGACATCTTTATCCTGGTGCAGAACACAAAGGTTTGAATTCATATGTCTGTTCTAGTGAGAGCCATTCTGTAGACTACAATGAGATGTTTCTGTGTTTAGTGCACACTGGAGTATCTGTTTTCTTCCTAGTCATCTCTGCTGTTTAACATGAGTACTGTTTTTCAATCATCTTTTTTTGACTGCCTTTCCCACTCCTCACTTTAATATAACAGCCTGTACTTTTCCAGGTTAAACTACATCTAACAAGTTGTCAGCTTCCTTTTTATTAATATTCTTCTTGTCTGAATTGTAAGAATTTTAAACTGTTAATTTTTCTTTGTCATTTATGAAGCTATTAATTCAGTCTGGACCTTTCACAAATCTCTCTCATTGTAATTTGATTTTTACTTCTTCTTTATGATGCTCTGTACTACTCTTGAGCATGAACGATTGCCAGATACAGAATTCTTCATAAAAATTTTGATGTATTTATTAAGAGTCTAATCAAATTACAGGATATGAATTTCTTGGCCTTTTACAGGGGCTGTGTGGGATAGTTTGTTTTCCGTTCTTCCTCCTAACATATTCCGTGAAAGCAAATGAGAAGGAGCAGCAGCAAGTTAAGGAACAAGATACATCTCGTAATTTGTTGCAGTCTTAGAAATTGTGCTTGTATATCTTCTCCGGCCCTTAGCACATAATTGAAATATTGTATCTTTTATCTTTCTCCACAGATTTCAAATGAAAAAACATAAGCAGACAAAACCCCAAGCAGCTTCTATCTGCGTGTCCCCCCTCCCTCCACTTACCTTCTCCCTGCTCCCCTCCCCCTTTCCCCCCGCCCAAACACAGCCATAATCCTCAGTGTAATGTTTTCTGGTCTCTGTAGATTGTTTCTTCACACCGCTGCTTTCCATGACCCTTCAACTTGGGTGCGTGCCTGTCAGAATCTAGGCCAAAATGTTTTGGCAGTGTGTTCTCTGTTGAAGTCTAGCTATTCCTTATATAGCACCTCCTTTCATCTGCAACTCCTACAGTTTGATAAAGAACAAGTTCAGCTTGTTTTCACGACTCAATCACTTTAAACTTATATTTCTTGAATATTATTTTTAGCAATTTGCATGTTTTCAAATTTGAAAAGAAAAATCCAAGGAAATATTTTAAAAATTTTTTTGAAGAATGCTGCTTGTCAACTACCTGATCGAAATATGCATTGCAGTGCTTCTGATGGTGTCTGTGCAAGTGTGTGGGGTTTTTTTAATACTAAGTAAAAGTTATAGGATAAAAATTGTAGAAATGCATCAGCTTACCTGAAGTTATTTAACCATGATATTTCAGATCATAGGGATAGTTAAGCATAAAAAGGACTGCATGTCTTGCAAGTTTGAGTCATTTATTAGGGTTGGTATTCCTCAGACTTTCTCGTGGAAAGTGATTATTGTCACAAATGAATAGGCAAGAGTAAATATTTCTAAGTTAATATTTTTCCCTTCCTCTAATAAAATAGATTCTCTCCTGAAGACAGACTATAACTCAGAATTTTGATATAATAAACTAGAAGATATTTGTTTTATAAAAATTTGTCATTAAATATACTTAGATAAATATGAAAAAATCATAGCCAGCATATCTATTATTTGTAATCATGTAGTAGGAGAAAGTGAGGGCTTTTTGAAAATGTTTAAAAATACTTTAAAGTAATTAAACTCAAATTAGCCCTTTGCTGCCAGAACAGCAAAAGTTGCTTCAGTCATATTTTTTCCTTGAATGTGCTACAATTTGCATATGATATACAGGAGGCACTGGTGTAAGTAGGCGTGTATGTATAAGAGACTTCTCAGTAGTTTTTTTTTCCCCCCCTCAACAAGCTGCTAAAATGTATTGACAAATTATATGGAAAATGAGTGAAATTAAATACGAAATTATTTTCTTGCTTTCACGCCCCTCCTTTCTAAATATTTTCCTTTCCTTTATATATTCAGCTCCTTCCATGGCACTGTTGGTTCACAGATCACTTGTCTATCTGTATTTTCAGATGCAATATTACACTTAAAAAATTAATATAAATTTTCTAAGTGGAACTTAACTGATTCAGATGGAACTGAAAGAACCCAGAACACGATGATCCCAGAAGTCTTGTTTAGTCCATTTGTCTGAGAAATCACAGTACTGCTTAAGAACTTTGGTAGTGATGTACACAGTGCATCTTAAACCAGGCAGATGTCATGCCCTTATTTGACATGTACTTACAATAATTAAAAATAAAAAAAAAAGCATCATAATGGGGGTGAGGTAAGAAATCTGCACATGATCAGGTGAGAGGTCCACCTAGCCTAGTATCCAGTCTCTGATGGTGGGAACTCAGGGAAAGGAGGTTTTGGCAAGGTGAGTGACGACTTCTGGGTACTGTCTGTCCACAGAGACAATGTGTTGGTGTTTTATACTGTAAGTGGATTCTTGTAACCATGATTGTGCCTAGTGACATATTCAGCCTGGATTGTTTTTAGCATTTGCCTCACTTTGTGGCAAGAAATCTTTAGGTTGTGTGGACAAAGCTTTGTTTTTTGAAATTGCTAGTTGTATTTCATATATCCTAGCTCTTGTATTAAAAGATGATTAATCATTTCTTCCATTTTACCTTCTTCATGCCACACAGGATTTTTTCCACCCTGTTTCAACTATTCTAGTCAGAAAAGTCCAGTTGTAGCCACTTGCTATGAAGGTACCATTCCATATCTTTTTATCCTTTATCAGCCTTCTCTTTCTGTTCCAGTTCTACATTCTACATTGCTCAGAGTATCGAAGAGACAGCTGCCTGATGGATTTATATAGCACTTAATGATTTCTGTTCTGTTCCCTATCTATAGTGTGATCATTCCTGTCATTTGCTTGGCTTTTTTGACCGTTTGTCTCACTTCTGATTGTGAACTGAAACTTATATGGAACTACCCATTTCATTACTGAAGACTTGAGATATTTCAGTTAAATGATGGACTGTGGGGTGGCTGTGTCAGTGGACTGCAGGACCCTTGGGAAGGAGAGAGTCTTTAAACAGCTTTTTGGAGGGTGGAGAACTTTTAAGCAAGGCTTTTGAAGGACCTGTGACCTCATGTTGGATGTTTGGGAGAGGTATCTGGTTAACACTTACCACTGTGGTTTGCCTCTGTCTCTTTTTGAAATGCTCTTGTTAATACAAGTGAGTTAAAACCAGTTTATCCTCTTACATGTAAAGATTGACAGTATCTGGATTAACATGCAGAGAGATCTGCAGCACTGCTGTAGAGTTGTTTCTTGCTCTGGAGTCTTTATGGTATCTTTGTATGACTGCTTTAGCTGGTAGTTCTTTAGGTCATCATACCTCCCGGAAGTTGGATATGTGACTGAGTGTCAGCTTTGCTTTACATTAGCATCTATTTTGCTGAAATCTCTACTCTTTCTTTTGCAACACACATCCTATTGAATGTATAATAGGAAGTTTCCCAAAAAATTACTTTAGTCTTGATAGCTGAGTCAGTCGGGACACACCTTGTGTTTTCATGTGCTGATGGAATCCCATCTGTCATAGCTTAGCATTGTCATGAAAAGATGCCTTTGCAGTGCTGCTCCTAGAAGTGTGCACTCAGATTTGCAGCTTCAGTTGCAATCTGCCAATGCTATTAAGCTAATTTAAATTATGCTGCCACAGAGGGGGGCATTTCTATCACTTGAATAGCTCTCTGGTCTTTGCCTGTGCTCGATCTGGCCACCATGTGGCCTGTGGGTAAGTTGGTGAATCTTCTTGAAGGAAAGGTGGGGGCTTGGGATTAGTTCCCTTTTAGCTGATGTGGAGCTATATAAGTTTGATGTATGGGATATGAAGGCTTATGGTGGGAAGGCTTGGTTTGACAGCTGTAATTGCGCTGCAGCTCATGTGAGGTGAACCTGGCACTGTTTTGATCACGTTGGCTGTATGCTCTTCTCACCATGCCAGCACTTTGTTCACCCAAGAAAGTACAAAGAGCAGGCAGGAGGGCATGGATTGGGATGTGAAGAGAGGCCCAGTGCTCCCCGTGGAGCTGGAGGGATTAGACTGAGTGAAAGTGGTTGAGGCTGCATTCTGGATGACTGTACACCAAGTGATGGCAGGATACTAGTGTTTCTGACATTCAACTTTGAGTAAATTGGGCTTAACTGTGTTCTTTTGTTATAATAGATAGCTAAGGCATTTATTACATAAGTGTATAAATAAGGATTATGAGATTATTGTGACACCCTGTTTGGGGCATAGCAGGAATTGGTTTAAAGGTGAGTTCTTTGGAATCACATCTTTCCATGCATGATCTGTCCTTCCCCATCCTGTGGGGTGTTTAAAGACATGCAGATATGGGTAGAAGAGGAAAAATGGCCATGGTTTCAAAGGGCCAGAGTGAGCCAGTTGAGGAGCGGTAAATGGCATCGGTAAGAATTTTGTGTCATCTGGCTGAGCATAAAGTCCTGCTGTAATTTTGTAGGTCAGAAAGGCCATTACGTTGTGCTGCTTCCTGGTAAGCCTTGACTACAGGTGGCTTTAAACTAATAGTTTAAAACTATGCAAATGACCCAGTCTGAAGTCACCTGTAGTGCATTGCTAGTGCTTGCAGGCTGCTCTTACCAGGAAGCTATACAGTTGAAAGCTGTGTTTGCATTTTCAAGTCATTTTGTAAATATTAGAAGCGAATAGAAACATACTGAAGTGTTTTTCTGAACAAGAAGTTATTAGTATCTGTGTCAACTCAATGCTGTGTTTAAACGAACAAGCAAAAAGCTACTTGCCTTCTTTTAAGGGGCTTCTTTTAGTTGCCTTACTATCCAATACATTTCTCTGTAAATAATCTTCATTTGTCCTTTGAAAGGTAAAAGCTAAGTACTGATCAGTGAATGTGAAACAAATTTTGCTTTTTGTTAGTGAAATTTAATTACTGTGGAAGTTAGAGTTTTTATTCACAAATATCTACATGTATTTCAGTTAAGAACCATTTATTTGTTGATCTAACTGAATCTATTTTGTGATTTGTCATGGCCAAATCTTTACCTTAACAGCCTTTGCACTGTTTTATTTTAAACAGTCTAAATTATCCAACAGGATCTAATATATTTCTTAGTAGTGAAACAGTGAAGTAGTGTGCTGTGATTTGATTTTTGTATGGAAGACTGCACATGAAAAGTTCTGTGAAGTTGTTAACCAAGATAATTTCTACTGTTGGCAGATAAAGTGGTTGTAGAATTGAGCCTCAACAGAGGCAATGTATCCTTAAAGCACTGGGTGGACGATGAGGAATTTGATCAGGAAAATTTGTTGCAACATAAAAAACATACCTGTATTCTAGGGTAAGAACATAGCATAAGCATATAACAGGAAGATCCACTGTAGAGTAATAAATGACATAAAAGTGATACAGTAGCCTCTGGTTAAAAATATCTGAGTCTTCTCGTAAAACGGGGAATAATGCTGGCCACTGGCAAAAGGAAGGAGGTCTTCCCAAAAGTCACAGCAAATGTTACAGCAATGGGGCAACCTTGTACTGATAACTTGGAGTCACTTTCTCAAGCAGAATAGGCCACAATTATAAACTTATTTTCCTGGAGCTTTAAAATCTGGGACTGCATTAGGGTTTTTTGCTGGCATAGCTATATTTGCTTATAGACTTGTGGTTTTGATTTTTTTTTTCCCCCCGCTGAAATTACTCAGTGGTAGGTGTGCAAACAAACAAAAACACTGTGTGGATGGGGTCTAAAACAGATTCGCTGGTCTAATAGTCCAGAGAGGACAAAACCAAACCAAACTAAACAAAACCCAAAACCACAACAGTATTTTCCATAAGCATGAACTAACTTTTTACATGTAAAAACTTGTTTTAAACTAGAAGAGGCTGTGCATGGGCTTGTCAGGCATTTGTTCTCTTTAAGAAGGTCATATGTTTATGGAATTAGCTCATGTTTACCATAGTGCACAAAGTATATGCCTCAGTAAAAGATTTGAGGGACTTAATTTCTTCAGGATTGGTGCTGTGAAAAAAATTAAATTCTTTGCCCAGTACTAAGGGCAAATATGAGCTTATTTTTGTTAGCCAGTGTATGAAAAATTGGACCCTTCAGTTTGTCAGAACATCATTTACTTCTGCTACCACTTACTAAAAATATGTGATTATATTTATTGAGTTGCAGAAGAAGTCATTTCTCAACTACCATGTCATAAAATTAATTCTACTTACTTATGAGACATGATTGAATACTTTATACCCAAGTTCTGTTGCAATTAAATTATGCTATGTTCATTCTAATTATTACACATTGGTTACTCAATTTATTCTGAGGTGGAGCTGTATGCTTTCTTTTGTATGTAAACACTTGCTCCATAACAGTAAAAATGACTGATGAATATTAACCAGAACAGAAAAATACTATGAAAAACAATTGTGGCAGTAGTTCAAATGAATTCAAAACTGCTCAGAGTTAAATTTTTGACTGGATAGCTGACTTCTTCAACTAATTTTTTTGTATTACTGTTTCCCAATAGGGGTTGTGTTTATTTGTGAGTCCTATAGTGTGGTTATGATATATGTTCTTTTAAAATGATTTATGGTTTTAAGTAAAAAAGAAAAATGTATTGAAGCTCTGAAATTTTAGGCTGCTTTTATCTTCTTCGCTACAGTGAAAAATTAAAATTATAACACCTGGTAGAGAGTTGTCCATTAGAAAAATGCTCTCATTTGGTATTTTGACACTTTATTATAGCGGTATCATCTCTATGTGGTATTAGGCTGGCCTAAGATCAAAATGGTATCAGTTGTCTTAGTTCTCCTAGTGTTATCCTGTTTGCCTTTTCTTTGTAAATGTGAAAGCATTTATCAGACATGAAAGCACTGAAGAAATGTGGCTGAGTTCATCACTTCATACAGCAGAGATAAGTTCTCTGTGCTGACTGCCATTACTGTACTTAAAATGCTTTAAAGAGATGATTTCTTAAAATCTGCTAACCCAAAACACCAAAGGCGGTTTTATATTTTGTTCAACTTCTGATTCCTTTGAAGAAATACATTTTTACAATTGTAGAGGATACCTGAAAAAAACACCCATCAAATTATTATGCTTAAATCTGAGTACTGTATATGTTTTAAGCAGACAATATGTACCAAACGTTGTGTTAACTTTTCACTGCCATTTGTCACAAATTGTGAAGATGAGATAAAGGTGTTGACTTAAAAATAATGTTAAGTAAATGAAAAAACTCCAAATAAACTCTGAACTACCCAATGCTCCCATAATCCTTTCCCCCATCCCTGAAGAAGGAAGTGGATTATCATTTTCCCACTGTTCTCATGCTCATTGCTCCCTCCCCCCCGCTTTCTTTAATCTCCTTTTCTCACCTTGTGTTTTGTTGGAAGAGTTTTATGTCGATGTTGAAGTTTCATGCCGTAAGTGAAGGGAGGCAAGGTATATGAGATTCCTTACTCAAAAAAGGTTAATGAGTATAAATATCATTAGATTGTTCAGGAAATTTCTGTGTTCCTTTGCTTAACTCCTTAGCTGTACATGTCTTTATTGACATGACAGTGTTGTTTGGTGCATTCCATGTTCACTTTTTTCACTTTCATTTTTTAAGGCTAAAAACTTTCCAGTTAAAGAGGCTTTCCACTCTTGCACAACAGAAATGTAATTAAATGGTCTTTTGAGTTTTTCCTTATTCAGTTCAGAAAAGCCAAACACAGATTCTTTTTGCAGTTAGTTTTTACTAGTAATCTGTCCTGACTCAACTTATGAAAATACTAGAAATAGCAAACTCATTCCACAGGCTTGTCAGCTCTTCAGCATGTGAATATTTTGTGTGTGGTCTTGTTTAGTGCAAAAGGTCCATTTATATTAAGTTTCTTGTATTTGTAAGTATCTGTGGGGTTGACTTTCCTTTCTTGCTACCTTTTCTTCAAGATAGTATGATAAACTATTCACAACCCCCACCCTAAAGAAAACCCTTCATCTACTTGTTCTGTGTACTTAAAGCTATAATGTATGTACATATGTAAGTGTAAGTTAAAGAAAGACTATTTACAGGTGAGACCAAAGCCCTTAGTGTGTATGATAATTTGGATTTCTGAATCAGTTGAAATGAAGCTTGGTGATGAGAGGGAATACAATTTCCCTGGTAGACACAGGCTAACCAGAGGGATGTAATGTCATAGAATATAAAGATTTAAGACTTTTTTTTTCTCTTTTTATTTTTAATTTTATTTTTTTTCCTTTATTTTCTGACTTAGGCAGCTGAAAGCTGGCAGTGAGAAGTTGTCAGATTTTTTTTTTTTAAATATTAAAAGTTAATATTTTTAAACCAATTCTTTTAGTAGTTATTGACTTTGGATGCCATTAATAGCCAAGCTGGTTAGCTTTTTCCTGTCACAAAGTTAGTTCAATAGTTTAATGCTTTGATTCGCCTTGGATATGTGGGAAGGTGTTGCATTCTTAGGTGGTGTGTTACTCCTAGTATTTTTTTTTTCCCTTGGATTTTTTTTCCTTTTTCTTTTCCTTTGAAATCCCTGTGTGCTGATTTGGTTAAATACTGCAGGATGGGTTAACAGCTCCTTATGAGTCATGCTGAAGGCATGAAGTGCTTTCAGGTCTGCAGTTCTTTCCAGGGATGAATGAGTTCCTGGCCAGTTTGTGTATCCTGTTGTCTGCACAGCAGCAGTTAACCATTAGACTCAGTTTATAGCTTGTTTTAAATGCACAGAAGTAAATTTACTAAACAGCTTTTTTTTGGGTGATGATTTATTCCTCTGGCTCACCTATCTGTATTTTTTTGAGTTTATACTCCGGATGTTCAATTCTTTTGGTGATTCATTGGTGTTTCTGTCAACTGTTGAACCAGGAGTTGTGTAAAGTAACCAGCATTTGGGAAGGGCAAGATTATGCTCTCATTTAGAGGCACTGCACAGATGTTCTGTATGAGCATTCAGAAGAGAGGAGTCTGTACATTACTTTCAGGTTGATAGAAACCATGGATTTTAAAATCTTTGGTCTGAACTTTATGGGCTATGTGATGAGGCTGTGAACCTGAAAGACCAGCATTTGTGATTAATAATGACATTTGCAGACCCTAGGAGTCCTGAAATAATCTGTTGGATTGCTTTGCTTGCATAGTGATGGTATCCAGATGCTAAGTATAAACATCTCTCTCTGTTTGCTTAAGCATGGAAATGGGAATGAAAACAAGTGCTAGATAGTTTGTGTTTCTGGGAAATAATTTTGACCATCCATCTCTTCAAACAACTATTAGTAAATTGTCAACTGAAAGCAACCTTAAGTAATTCACGGATGAGTCTTATTCTATGATAATGAAGTTAAGAGAATTAGAAATGGAAGTGAATATGTGATTAAAAAAACGACAAAAAACCCCCCACTGCACTTAAATGTGAAGCATTTCTATTGTGAACCTAAACAAACCCAACATTAGCAACTGAAACAAATGCTAGAGAAAATGCTCAAATTTACTAAGTCTCTATATTAGACAGAGGACACAGGAACAAGTGAATGAAGTTAGTAAATGTTTATTTATCTCCCCAATAAAATAAGAATTTTATTCAGTCTTGAGGTGCACTGCAGTACAGACGTTTATTGAATAGACAGTTTTTTAAGTTTTTACCAAATACTGTTTCCAGGTCTCTGCATTTGTAGTGCCTGCAACAAAGCTGTAGTGGAAATTAGTTTTGAAGAATTTTTTTGCCATGAAGACCACTTTAAAAATGGGAATAACATAGTATAATCTTACTTTGATTTATGAAGTAGAGGGGAGGCATAAGTGCACTATTTCTTTCTTGTTACGTCATCAAACTCCAAATAATTATTTTTAGAGGACTTCTCTTAAAGCAACTACTCTTGTGTTTGTTGGAGGCCCTGGAATCACAATTTTGTAATAACCCTCCCCCTTAAAACATAAAGATCCCAGATCTTCTTGCATGTTCTTCCATGTCACCTCAATTAATGTCTTGTGGCTGAGGATTGAGTCCTGTGATGGTGGCAGCCTTTCAGCTATGAAAAAAACCAGAAGATTTGAAGAAGAAAGTGTAAAATTAAACAGGTGTGGAAAGGTCAGTAAATCTGTTGAGAAATTCTTGTAGTTGATGAGTTTCTTCAGTACTGTGCCATCAATGAGGAGGAAAGCTTTTTTCTTGATAAGGCACAAAATGTGAGAATGGAAGGAAGTTAAGGCCATCCTTGTTCTTGCTCTGCAGGTTTTGGTACTTCAGGAATAATTCATGTTTCATCATTGTCTTGTTACACTGACAGTTGTAGGTGTGTGGGCAGCTATACCTAAAATTTTAAACAATGCCATTCATGCTCTATGTTGACAGCATCACCAGGTGAAACAGGACAGAAAAATAAACCAGCATACCTGCCTGCGGGATGAATACCTTCTTGTTAAGATTTCATGGCTCCGAGCTATGAGTAGGCAGGGGGTTTTTGTAATTTTCCTGATAATTCTCAGGTTTCTTCCGTGCTTCTGCTCAGCTTTTGTTTTATTGGTGTGGGGTTTTTTAAACTCCCAGATCAGGGTACCTTTATTTTCCTGTTTACTATATTAAAAAGGCCTTGTCAAGGAGGACTCCAGGTAAAACTGGTTTCTGTTTATTTCCTAATCCTTTTTTGAGACATTCTGCATCCAAGATGACTGTGTCTTGTTTATCACAGTATTCTTCTTGACCTTCTTTTATATTCTCTCTTATCTGCTTGTTTACTGTATCCCCACTATAGTAATGAAGCATCTGATTAAATTTGCATTTCTTTGTGTAAGAATTAAGAAAGAGAAGGCAGTATGTGGCCTCGGTATTTAAGCAAAATGAGTCCTTATGTAAAAGATTACTTTGGCTATGTTTAGGCCCAGAGAATTTGCTATTTCCTTACACTTTTGAGTTGAGAACACAATTAAAAAAAAAATTGGGATTACTGTCATCTGTCAGGGGAAAAACTAGAGAAAGTGTAACAACATTAAGAACATTAGAGTTGCACATATTAGAAATTTCAGTCTAAATAAGTTGTAATTAAGAGGATTTGCCTTTAGCAGTATAAAAGATAAACTACCAATGATTGTATCTTCTATGTAAATGTTCAGTAATTGATGTATAGCTCATAAATGGACCCAGTGGCTGTTTGAGGAATGTATTTATACATGGTAAAATGTATAAATACTTCTAGGTACCCTGGAGTATTTTTGGTTTCTTTCATATATGATTGATCAGTTTACCTAAGACATTGAGTAGTTTGCTCTCAGACACAGTTTACAGATTCTGGCTTGATGAAATGTTATAACAGCAGGAGATAAAGTGTACAGGCAAAGAAGATATTCTTAATGGAGAACTGTAATCGGTGTTTGAAAACTGGCTAATGGATTGCAGAAGATAGCAGCCTAGCAGACAGACAGAAATAAGGACTGTGTATGACAGTGCAAATGCATGGTAAAATTAAATGAAATCAAACGTTGGATAAGTATTTGGAAGTGTAATTCAGTTTGCTTTCCAAAAAGTTTTGAATTGAAGGCTTGGATAAGTAGGAAGGCATCCTTTTTTAATTTAAGCTTTTAACTTGTATGGATGTGAATATAAACATTAAAAAATAATTGCCAAAGGGAAAATAAAGTTATGTTTGGGTAGGGTTGTCTGCACACTGTATTTTGCTCTTGGACTCTTATGAACTGCTACAGCAAGAAATTAGAAGAATTTTGCCCGTTTTATCTGTGACACTGGTACCTTTCAGGACAATTCTGGTTTTCTGTGTCTTAGAAAGACTATGGCTGTATCTACACTGGCAAACAATTTGGTGCAATAGATGCTGAATTGAAGCACTACGAAAAGTGAGACACTTGGAACCATTGCATGTGGGGTAGCCAGGCACGAGTACCTCAGATTTCATCATCTTTTCCTGTAGGCTAATCGTCTCCGGTGTCTTGTGCTCCTACGGATCTCATGGTACAGAGTCTACTAACTTGTAACCAAGCTTCCCTGAAAAGTGTTGGAGCACTTCAGATGTGTAGTTTCTGGTTTGCTCTTCTCTGAGAGTTGTGGCGAAGTTCATGTGTATGAGAACTGTTCAGAGAAACATACTAATGGTAAATAGAGGCAATCAGGGCATTTGTTTTCCTTCTCTTTTGAACCAAATTCCCCACACAGGTACAGCTTATTAAAAAAAAAAAAAAGATAGGACATTAGAAAAGCTTCCTACAGGAGAGTATATAAAAATCATTGGGATAAGAAGTTGAAGAGAAACATGCTCTGAAAAATTAGCAGTATTTTTGAAATCATGTCTCTTGCCCTTTCTACAAACAGGCATCTATGTTGTGGTTTTCACATATGACTAGTAGGTTTTTCAAGTGGTGAGCAGATAGGAGACTAAGATAATGATGATGTGTTAATTTAGTGATGAGTGTTTTCAAGGCAGAGAAGCAAACCTTGCAGGGGAAACTGAAAGTTTGTTTAGATAGTGAAATTAAATACCATATTCATATAATGCTCTATGTTCGGTCTAAAGAGCAAAGATATGGTCTCAAAATGTTTGAGGTAGATGTTATGCAGGCGAAAGATCTCTGTTTTCCTCTCTGAGATTCTGTTGCCCCTGATGAGACTTTTATTTGGGATACCCGAAATATTTTAGGCTCATGATGTTTCTGTGATTTCAGCTGTACTACACCCCTCATTTTGCACAAAGAGGACTGTACTCCCAGAGACTTGACTGTCAATCAGAAAGGGTACAATAAGATATTATGCTTTAATGTCTTATGTTCTAACTTATATCCTAGTTTGTTACATAGGTGTGGGGTGATCCCATCCTGCAATGGGTGAGTGAAAGTACATAAAAACAAGGCTGCACAAAATTACACCCTGCTGAGAGAACTAGTCCTTAATAAGGCGCTCACTGTCAGTATGTTTGCAAGTAGCGTTGATGGTAATAATGCCTATTAACAAGGACACCAATAACATCTCCACCTGGCAATAACATCAGTTGTACTACAATGAGGTTTTTGAGGTTAATGGTTGGTAAAAGGAATCAAACTGGTAGTTTTCCTGTAAAAATCTCTGAAAAGAGGCAGGGGAGAGAGAAGACTTGTTGAGAAAAATGAAGTAGAATATATTAAACTTAAAAGAGGAATATAAATCAGAAGAAATTAGAATTAAAAAAAAAATTGACCAGAAGGGGGGCAGCTGTGTGCTAAGGCCAGCTGACATGTCTGCCCCTATGGAGATTAATATCTTAGTATGTGTGAAGACTGTGATCTGGAAGTGAGATTAAAATAAGAATTGACCAGAACCAGGGGATGAACCATTGCACCTTCACAGATGTGTCCACCCCCACGGAGATTAATATCACACAGAATAAGGAAGATGTGATTTGGAAAAACGATAAACATGCATTCACCATACCAAGGAGATGATCTTATAGGACTCGAATAGGAAATTTCTTTCAGAGACTAATGCTCTGTTGTCAAATAGACTCTTCCAAGGCCATTTGAACATTTTACTTTAGCAGACTTAGTAACAAAACTACTATTGAATGTTTTATTAATGTTGCAAAGCAAATAGTGGCAAGTTCACTCTTCTCATATTTAATCCTCTTCCTTACACAGTAACTAATAAGCAGATCAGATTTCTGATTAAGCAATGGAGGTTCGGTGTCATTATTGACATATGAGACAGTTTTTTTCTACCTCTGTCATTTCAACAGCTCCTGAAAGCATGGAGTTTCAGAGGTTAGATTGCCCTTTAGGAGGAGGGAAGTGCAAAGTTTTCAAGGTTTAAATTTATATGTCAGAAAACTGTGTAATATATTTTTTTTTTTATTTAACACTTCAACCTTTATTTAGCACACAACCTTTTTTCAGAAAAAAGGTAGGTGTGTGCTTACTTTGATTTTATTAGCATGAATGACACTTCCCTTCAAATGCCAACTCTTACTCAAAATATTAGAAGTCTGAGAGGTAAAAGTATATAAGACTAGTCATCTCAAAATAGAATTCCAGATGAGATATATTTGGTTACACATTGGGGATATCTGATGATGGAGAAAAACTTTCATTCTTCCCCTCCGTCCTCAATTTTTAGCATAAAAACTTTCAGGTGTATAGGTTTGCTTTTGCTAGAAGTTGTGTGAACTATCAAAGGTGTGTGTTTCACTAGGCACTCAAAAGAAAAGCATAATTGTAATTCATGTTATAGTTACAATGCCTAGGCTACTGCTTTTTGCAGTCTCAATTTTCAATGCCAGTTTTTTAATGGAGGATGACCAGTGCTCCTGTTTCTGATGGGGACTGTCTGTTGTTGAAGTGGCACAATTTACAAAGTGAGTCATGGCATCTCTGTCTTCTACTATGGTATTAAGGACATACAGTCTGTTACTGCAAGTCAGAATAGTTTGGGGTTGATAATTTAATTTTGAACAGAGTTGTGAAGGGCAACTGGAGCCAGAACATCAGTGCATGGGCCAATCTCAGCAGGAGGAATACCCATGGGTGCAGGCTGGATAGTGGCTGGGTGATGCCCCTGAAATAAAGGGATTTGGGGTTGATAGCTGGCTGAATATGGGTATGGGGTTTTTTTGTTTGTTTGCCTGCTTTTGTGGGGTTTTTAGTTTGTTTGTTTTTGTGAGTAAAACGAATGGTGCGCTGGGCTGCACTGAGAGGAGTGTAGCTGGCAGACTGTGGTAAGCTGTTGTCCCCATCTACTCAGTGCTGGTGAGGTATGTCTGGATTATTTTGTTGGGAATTGCAACTCTTGCCCTCTCCCAGGTCAAGAAAGCATGTGGGGAAGCTGAAGTCTTTTGAGAAGCTGATGAGGTTGAGAAGGTCGATGAAGCTGGGACCTGGATGGTGTGATCTATAAGGGAGCTTGGCTTATTTGGTCTTAAAATGAAGAGTAAGGAGATAATCTTAACAGGAGGTTGCAAGAACTTGAAGGATGGTTACGAAGATGACAAAGCAGCAAATAATACAGCAAGGGGCAGTAAATGAAAATTGCAGCTTGGGAGGATCAGCTTGGGTAGTATAAAACATTGCTCATGTGGCGGAGGGTGGTGGAGCAGAACACACTGCCTGGGGCAATCTGTGTCCGTGGAGACTTTCAGTCCTCAGCTAGACAAAGCTGTGGCTGATGTTATAGTGTTGGTGGTAGTTCTGCTTTGAAGGGTGTATTTGGCCGAGATCACCTGCAGAAGTGCCTTACAAGCAACACTTCTTTGATTCTAGTAGAACTGTAGGCTGCAATTTCATAGGGTGTGGGAACAGGTCAATGCAGGTTGAAAATGCTCCAGCCTGGCAGAATGGCTGGTTGGTCTCTGCTCCAGAGAGACGTTTTCATAACCTTTGCTCCTTCTCTGAACAGTCAGACTGGATTTTTTTTGGTTCTTTTATGTGAAGTGATACATTCACAGCCAGCCCAGTACCAAAGAACTTCCATGAGTTTTTATTGGAGATGAGGAGTGGGTTTGCAGAAACACATGCACTTTCCTTTTTTTTCTTTTTTTTTTCTTCCCTCTAACTATGTGAATTGGGCAAGATTTATGATTTTAATGCAGACTCACTTATGAACTTGAGATACCCTGCAAGTCAAGCATTAAGACAGCAAGGGTTTCGTGTTAAACTGCTTAATCTTTGCTAAGCAGAGCTCTACTAAGATGTCTGGAAGTTCTTCCATGTGATTTCCCCTGTTCCACAAAAAAGGCATCTCACAGTTGTATTTAGCACTTGCTGAGTGAAATCCCTCATGCCTGTTTAACCCTTGACTTTTTAAAGGAGGTGACCAAGTGAGAAACTGCCTTTCCAACTGGAAGGGCACCTTACGTGAAGTTTTCTGCCTAGCACAGAAGTTCCTGTAGATGCATTGCTCTGTGTTGTTAGGCCTTTTTTCAAAGCATGGGTGAAGGTGATGTGTCCATGTGTGACAATAAGGTCACATTAAAATTAAAAATGAATTTAAAACAGTTTAGTTAAATCATGTTAAAATTCTGTGTGGGTTGCTTTCATTCAGTATTTAAAACGTCATATTAAAATTCAGTTTAGTATAATTCACCTTAGGAATGGATTAGGGTAAATTGGATTAAAGTAGACTAATTCTGGAAAAAGAGGCTACACAAGTTTTTCAAAGTGAAATAAAATTACTTTAGAAGTAGTTTAGACTAATTTTCATTGTTCCAATGTTTGATCCTATGGTACACAAACACTGTTGTCAAGATTAAAATAAGATAGGTATATGATTCAGCCCTTCTTTGCTCTTCTGAGCATAAATCTCAAGTCACTGTTTTTTAACACCGAGCCCCTTTTTTATCCTTCTCTTTTGGGAAGCCTCTAGAGGCCCTGGTGAGCCTTCTTCCTTGGTGTATCAGGGAGGTACATTTTCCATGTTCTCCAGTGGAATTACGTCAGAAGAAGAACGAACTCAGATGATACATTTTGCTTATTCAAGTTGAGCTGTGTAGACGGGGTAGCTTTTAGGACAAGACTGCTTTTAAGGATATCAATAAGGCAGTGTGTATAAAGGGGTGTCCCCAACAAAACAACAGTCTCTTAACTAAAGCTGTGGCATAAAGGTGTATCAGCAAGAGTGATATGTCATTTGTGCAGGACTTTCATTGAGACTTGGTTGGCTTTAGCTTCAGAAATAACTCAGATAGCTAAGGTCCCCAAGGCATCCAGTGATCTGTTTTGGGACAATTTAAGAAATTGTTATCCTTGACTGCCTGCTCCAGTAATCCCTATCAGAGCCTGAAACCAATACAGAGAGGGAAGTTCGTCCCCTCCTTTGTGACCACAGTTGACAGCTGTGCTTCTGCCGAGGGAGGTGGTGAGTACAGATGATGTGCTGGGGTGTGACCTCCCCAGCTCCCAGTCCCAGTTTCTGTGGGCATTTTCCTAGCAAAGGGGGGACTTAACTCCTTTGGCTACTTTAACCAAATCCAGTGGGAGTTGGAGCAGTGAGAGCGCTGTGTCGGCAGATTCTGAAAGGGATTAGTTTAAGTCTCCTTGAAGCTGTGTGCTCTGAAGCTATTACAGGCAACCTTCTCATGGTTAAGTCCCAAGAAACAAGCTGCTGCTTACCAAGGAAAACATGCCCCCTCTCCCAAACCCTCAAACTCAAACAACCCACAGAATGGCATCTTTGTGTATGATGTGTTTGATGTGATGTATATTACTATTTGGGAAACAAGCTTTATTCATAGTCAAAACTTTTTAAGCTAATATATTCAGATGATTTGGTATTTGGGAAAAGTAGTTTACCTGTTCATATTTGATTTAATATGTGATAAAAAGAGTGAGGACTTTTCTGCTGAATTTAGAATTTGAAACAGAAGGAGTTTTTTATTCCAGAAGTGTAGGGTTTGTCTTTTTTTTTAATATGATTTTTAAAAATTAAAAAAAAAAAGGCATTTTCAAGGAAACTCATTTCATTGTGCTAATTTTAACCATGCATTGAGTATGTCTTAAGGTATGTTTTTCTCCATCTGCCTCGTGACTTACTTCACTAGTTCTGATAGAAGGTAGTTCTAAGTTGTATCATAGCTAAGATGGCTAACCATGCTGCACTTTTTTTTTTTTTAAGCGGGAAACATTCAACTTTAAACTGTTTATGATCCTAAAATCCTGTACTTTTACCAAAATTATGAGCTGGTCCTGCAACAACCAAAACTTCCGTCTTTGTTTCGTACAAGGTCAGTACAAAATTTTGTAGGAATTTGGTGTAGGTTCAGTGTACAGTTTTAATATCCAAGTAAGTAATTTTGACTGGCTATTGTGTTGCTTGGTGCTTAACTAGATGGCTAAAAGAGCAGATTGAGTTCTCTTTTGCTTAGCTGTCACAGAATTCTTCAGCAATCCCTATGGACAAGACACCTTCTGTCATGTGATGCTCGCTACATGTTGTTACAACCTGGTTTAGAAGCTCCAAGCTACACTTTTATTTCAGGCTTCAAGAGATTTTGCCCATGCAACCTCTTGCAAAACCTTTGATTCTTTGGTGCCTTGAGTTTATGTCCGGAGAAAAACTACACATTTCTGTCTAAGAGATTTCTTTTAATTTCATGAGAAAATAGGGGTTTTAGCAAAAAGGGTTTAACAGAAATAACAGGCAACTTCACAAAAGCATTACACTTAATAGCAAGTTACTAGGCAAACACCAACCCAAACTTAAGTGGAACATCACAACTCTAGAGAAATACAGACGAGTTGCCCACAAGAGGAAGGAAAGAGATTGAGAGGAAAGAATAAAGACAGAAAGAGAAGAGAAAAACATAGTTACTACTATGAAGGTCACATCTTGACAGGTCAGGAGGGCAGAGGCCAAGGGGGATGGAGACATCATGCCTGTCTATTCATAGATTGGCTATTATGGCTGCTCCCTTTAGGGGGGACCTTTGGCTCAATGCCACTCACAGTGTCCCCCTAGCCAAAGTGGGGGTGCCACAGCCACCTAGAGGCTCCAGAGGGTGTGTTGTGGGTGGGCCACCAGGCGGATCTTATTGACAGCCCCGCCACATGGCTTTCCCTGCTATGTGCTCTGCACGGGTGCAGCTCTGTTGGCTCCAGGCCTAAGCCTAGCCCTTACCCACCCCTT
>VZRE01011075.1:337243-364965 GCA_013396775.1 Cephalopterus ornatus | reverse complement strand
CACTCTTAATGTCAATTAATTAATATTGTATTTACCATATTTGAAGGAATAGTCTCTCATTTTAAATGCATTCAGTTCACGATTACATACTACTAATCTTTGAGACTGCTGTGATGGCAGGGTTTTGCTCCCACTTTCATATCGCATACATGTATTATTGTGTGCTCTCTGGCTTTGTCATGCCTCTTTTGCATGTTGTAGTTTCAGTCTGATGAAGAGTTTGATGCACACTCTGGAAAACTGCACAAGACTGGCAACTTATAAATTTATGAAAAATAATTTATATAAATTTATTAACAAATTTATAAAAATAGACGCTCAGGGCAAATATGCAGATAATCACAAATGTTTGCTTTCAAGTTCTGCTTTGAGAAAGATCAGGGGTTTTAGCTGTTTCAGATGGGGGGAAAAAACCCTCTCTCCCATTGGTTGCTGCTAACATCTCCCGTTGAAGTGATAGTACTGTCGACTCAGATATATTTTAGCTTTTTACTTTTTTTTGTGCAGTACATCATTCCTGATGACTACTTGCCATTCAAAAATAACGATAATTCGATTAACGATAATTCAAATGCTTTTTAAATAGGAAAAGACAGTATCAATGAAAATATAGAATGGAAGCACAAAGTGAGGAGACTGTGTTTCGTAAGATGCTGATTTTTTTTTTTTTTTAAATTCTGTATTTTTCCCACTCCATGATTTAAAAGAAGTATGAAGAAAATGTTAAGATGCTACTTATTGGCCTAGACTTTTGAATCCCATTCTTAAATAGTGCCAGTCTTACATTTTGCTGAACATCCTTGAAAGTTTTACAGTTTCCTGGAATTTCCAGGAAGATGCTTCAACACTAAAGGTTTTTTCTTTATTCTCTTTAAACTGATTGTTTTTAGATAACTTAAGCAATTCCATTCAGAGAATACTTCAGGACTATCCAAAGCAATTAGCATAAACTTTGTGGTTTCCAATTAAAACTTCTCATTCCCAAGAAAATCTATCCCATTTCTGGCTTACTATTTTGAATGAAACAAAAATTTTTACACTTTTAAGACTCCATTTGTAAAATAATTTAAAATATAGTGTATAGGCTTCCAGCTTGCCAGTGGAGACTGGTTTGTTTAGAAGGATGGCAAAACCAAATCAGTTGAAATTCAGTGTAGTTTTGTGTATTGGAGATTGCTCTTTGTGGGATCTGTAGCTTTCCTTGGATTCTGTAGTGTTAATATGTGCTGCTTGGATGAGTTAACACTGCTGGCAGTTCAAGTAGAAAGAAAAACCTAAGGAGAAATTATGTTCAAGTGGATAGCCACTTGCAATATGATACCAGTCTTGAAATTCCTAGAGCCAGATTAGTATGATCTGCTTTATTCGTACAAATACGGACCTTGGGGCTTTCTTCATTGTCAAGTAAGTACGTTGAAGTCACAGTTCACTGCGGAGCCATGTGTGTTATGGATATTACATACTTCTAGCTTGAACAAGGAGGAGAAGAAATGAGAAGTGTGAATGTGGCTAGCTTCTAATGTAGAGAGAGAGGCAATTTTATAGAACACTTTGCATTGTCAGATGAAAAACTAAAAAAAAAAATCTGCTTATGTTTAGGAACATTGGTACTTTATTTCCCTTTTTATGTTTCTAGGAACATCTTAATTAAACTAGAAATCTCTCAAGCATTGCCGAAGCAATGCTGCAAGACTGTTATACCTGTTTTCACTGAAATTATTCCTGCCTCTTCCTGTAACAAACCTGTGAATTAAAAATTACTCTCCACTTTTTACATGAGACAAGGACCATTTTCAAAGTTGTCAATAAAGTGCCTCTATGTATCCCTATATAATTTTTTTTTTATTTTCTGTGTATTTGATTATTATTACATCTCCACTCTGTTTTGTCTTCTAATTCTTGAGCACTCATTCGAATTGCTTTCACTAATGCAAACAGAAGGGAAATCAGGAGTGAAACCATGAGTAAACTGAAATGGTTACTTTTCATGCTGCCTAGCTGAAATTGTTGTATACAGGTGCTATGTTTCTGTACTTTTCTAGGGTAATCAAGTGCAAGTTGAACTCCATTGTGTGGCTATAGATTTGTCTGACCTAATGTATGATTTGGAGCTGGTTTTACAATGCATTTTTGGGACCTGTTGGAGGGTTGCTTCCAGCTTGGCTGAAGTTTGTCAGCATCTGGAGGCAGGAGCTTGAGGTTCTTTCGAGTTCCTCTGAAACAGAAACTTCAGCAGGTACGAGACTGCCCTGGCACCAGGCATTTGTGCTTTTGCCCGTTTTTTTCAGTATTTCTGTGACCTTCCTGCTCAGCCAGCTCTGAGTGTGGTAACCAACTTCCGTGTGGATAAAAATTGCAAAGTCTAGCTGAAGCTTCTGACTTGTGAGCTGTGGAAGGTACTATTACTCATGGTAGCTTTGGGCTGTCATGAGAATTTAGGCTGAACTTTACATACGGGTTTAGTGCTCTGGAAAGTAAGTGGTTATGGTAATTGTGTGTTCAATCCTACTTCATTTCTATGAATGGAATGTGGAAATAAGGATTTTTTTTTTTTTTTTTTTTTTTACTTCTCCTCATGCTTGAGTAGATTTTGACTATTGTCTAAATACCTTAAAAATGCTAACGCATCTGGGTTAACATGGCAAGCAGTTTTTCTACATGGCAAGCAGTTTTTCTTCCTCTGATTTTCCATGAGGTAGGGTTAGGAGTCAGTTCCTTAGCAGCTGACTTGAACTGATGCTTCTCTTGGTGCCTCTCTTTCCCCTTTCCTTGGCATGAACTTGCCTGGTCCTGGTTTGCCAGTCCAACCTGATAATCCAGCAGGAACGTATTCCCTGAGGTGCCACAGTAAGGGAGGGTCAGGAGCAGTGCTGTGCTGCAGGGAGGCAGCGGGGCTAGCGGTGATCCTAGGAGCTCTAGATCCCTGGTTTTGTGGCTCAGGTGAGCATGAGTATTGGCACAAAGGTTGGAGGCTGAGGTCGATGTGGCCACTAGGTAAGGATGATGAATGTTAAATCATGCCCCTAGGTTTTCCCTTCATCTGTCTTTCTGTTTATTGACAACTCTTTCAATCTTTTTCCCATCAGACATGTCTGGGTAGCTTTCTAGGGCTTCAGAGTTAAGGCTGTGTGTTTTGCGTTAGCTTGGGTTGACCGCCCGCTGTTGGTTAGAAAGAGTGAAGTACCCACTCTGTTTCCCTGGGCTCCCCTGAGTTATAGCTGCAGCTTAAAGCTTGGAAATCCTCCAGGATCCTCTATCCACTTCTGGGGGAAGAATGTACAGTGTTTCAGCATAAAATAAATGGCAGTGTTTGTTGCCACCAGTGCTAGATGAACACCAAAATATTGTGTCCTCCCGTATTCATCCGTATGTTGGCTTGACCAACTTAAATGCCAGTATTCTCTGTAAGCCTCCTCTATGTAAACATCCCCATGCTTCCTGTTTTATGTCTCCTGTGGCCTCTTTGACATCTTATTAATATTTGTTTTCAACTACTCAAAAGGTTTACAGTATTACTTCAAAGGGTTTTGCATGCTTGTAGTTCTGAAGTTATTTTTTTGCTATGATTCAAGTGGTAAAAGGTCAGAATTGGTAACCAAATCTACACTTCTTACTGGACTAACTTAGAATGTATGCTTCCCCTTTTATAAATTATTTTGTACCTAGTCTGTTTGTAACTTTCCTTGGATAGAATGTGGAAACCTTTTCTAAGCATGAGAGTGCTACAGTTAGTATGCCGGCATGCTGGATGTGTTTTTCCTATAGCACTTTTTTCCCGAAGTAGCCCTCCTTTAGTGTTAGATAAATAGGGAAGTAATCTTTTACTGATATTACTAATTTCATGCTGAAAGACTTGAAAAGGACAGGCTATTGAAAGAACTGAAGTTGAAACTTTTTAATTTTTTAAATCAAGGTAACTTTGAGATCCCTTTGGATGACTTTAGTCCTGTCTGAAGGTTTCTGCAGTCATTTTGTTTAGAAATTTGAAACCAGGGATTATTTTTGTAATAGCAAATCTGTGGTTTGTCATTGTATCTTAGTGAGTTTTTTTTCATAAAAGACTGAAAATGCTACCTATTCTAGATAAATCATGCCAATTATACCCTTCTACTGGAATTGCACATTCGATGGCATTAAAGATGTAAATGATCAACATTGCAGATTAATTCTTTATATTGTGTTTTCTTATTTCTTGATCTTGACAACATTATGTGGAGGTATAGGCTGCTGCTTCTAATCAAAATTTTATTGTATGGGTTCCATATAACATTTGGTGCAAACCAGGTTGTAACTGTAGCTCATCGAACAGATCTGTATTTTTCTTGGAGTGATCAAGAAGAGATAGTGCTATGCAACTAAAACTCCAGAGCTTATTAATTGCACAGTACAGAAATTGTGACCGTTTCTAGGACTTTTAACTCTGACATTGTGGTTTTTTGAAGGTGTTCCTAAGTGGACAAGTGATAGTAATTAAAATAATTTTGATAGTCCTATTAACAGACATAGTGGTTGGGGAATCCTCTATACAGCCTCTTTGTGTTAATAGCAGTGGTATTACCATTAACATTTGTATTTATTAGAGCTGAGGGTTTTTTTGTTGTTACTGATTATATTTATTTATTCATTAAATTAAAAAAAAACCATTTGCCAGTGGCCACTGTGGTCTCGGAAGCTTACTTTGTAGAAAATTAGGCAGGAAACTTGTGTTATATGTAGCACTGACCTTGTAGGTATAAGTACACAAGCACCTGATTTTGACAGACTGCTCTTAGAAAACATTATTTTTTAAAAATACTTTTTCCTGGTTTAATCACCTGAATTTTAGCATCATATTTTCTTATGCGTAGACTCAGATTTTGTGGTTCAAGGGCATTTAGAATAGAATCCTTGTACAGAAACTTCACAATGATCTCATTGTAAACACAAAAAGTGGAGTTGAAGATAAAGATTTGAAACTCTTGACTTTTTGTTTTGTTTTGTTTAAGTAGGGTTGGAAATATCTAGAACAAACAATAGAAAGATTTCGTACTATGGTTCTCTACTGTGCAGGCAAACTAGAGTCTGTGGTGTTGACTTACTCTGATGGTTGAGTCATTCATCTCCAGTTTGCAGTTGTGGGAAATAAAGGGGTTCTCTGGGAAGAGATAAAGCTAGCTTAGAGAGGTTGCTAGGCTTCTCTGTACAGTCTGGATTTTGGCTTGTCTTTATGGGAGGGACTGGGAGCACTGTGACGTGACTGAGAGGTGTCAGTTGAGTTTGTGACAGCCTGATCAACATTGGCAATGGTATATGTTCATATGATATTAAATATCATTTTGCCCGTAATTTTCAAAAGGCTCAACACTTGTTGGTTGTTTAGTCCTTATAATATGCACTGGAGATTAATTCCCAGTTAGTTATCTTTGTGTTAATTGGAACATTAACAGTTCTACCAGTAAGGCTCCCAAGAAAATGGGATCTCTGCGATGGTTGCAAAGGGGCTGTGAAGGTTAAGTTAGTGTCTGGGTAGATAGAGTAGCATGTTTTTTAAATATAGCATTCTTAACTAATAACCTTGCTACAAGATTACTTCTGTAGGTACAATTTCAGGCTATCCTCATCTGGAATCTTGTTGAAAGGTCAAAGTTAGTTCCAGATCTTGTTAGAGACAGATTTTACAATATGGTCTGTTACTGCTAAGTAAGGCATTACTTTAATATTTCCGGGAGATGTCAGAATATATGCCTCCATTTTCTGACCCTTCCTGTTTAATTAATTTTTGTCATTAATTCTATGTAGATCCCTTTGTTCAAGTCATGGAAGGAGGACGAGACCAGTAGGATTTATTTAAATTATTTCTAATGTTCCCATGGCCATCAATATAATAGCTGAATGCTTTATGAAATAATTTGATGTAAAACCTTCCCTGTTTTTAAACAAGGTTTGTGGGATTTAATACCTTCTCTCAGAGAATGTCGGTAAATGAGTAGTGGAAGGCATGACAGAAAAAGAAATAACGTTGATTACACAAATGCATTTTGTAATTTCTCATGTGAAGTGTCTGTGTTGGAGGTAATAGAAAACATGAAGTTTCAGGTGCTTACAAGCTGTGGTTACAAACTTTGAAATTTAGAGGAATGGCAACTTATCTTTTTTTGAGAAGTAGTCACTTTAAAATACCTAATTCTGATTAATGGGCCGGTACTGCGCTTCATTGCAGGCAGTTATTCTCTCTTTTGGGTCTGCAGCAGGAAAACCTCTGAGTGCAGTGAAGACATAATCTTCCTCTTCACTCACTGCTACATTTTATCTGTGGAAGAAACCTTTTGAGAACATGCTTTTTTGTGCTTGTCTTGATTTTTTTTTTTTTTAATCTGTTGACTCTTCCATCTGACTTTTGTTCTTGCAGATAATGGAGTAAAGTTTGCAAGTTACCAAGTTTTGTAACTTCTGACCACTTAGTACAAAGTCTGAGGACTTCTGATATGAGCCATGTTCAAAGTAAAGAGCAAAGCTAAACTATGTAACTACTAAGTTTTAACACAGATTTAAACATGTAACTTGTTTAGACTTCTGAATATTTCTAAAAAAAGCAATTTGTGAGGGAGTTTGTATACATGCTGTTTGTTGTTTCTGTAGAGCTGTAAATGTGAATGGCATTTCCTACAAAAAAGAAGTGTCTTAATTTCTCTTATCTAAAAAGCTTGTGATCTGAGACACCAGGCAAGCTGTGGAGCAGTAGTTTAAATCCAGGAGGTAAAAGTATGAGCAGGAAAAAAAGGTATAATTTGCATCTGAGTTAAGATGAAATTCTTGATTCTATTTTCAGATTTTAGAAGTATTTTTAATCAAATCTTAGTAGAAAACCTTTACCTGCCCATTTTAAGTAGCAATCTTTATGGGAAACAGGAAAGCTGGACATACAGCAGGCTATGAGCCCGTAATTTATGATCCAGTGTGGAAGCATCTATGAATGGAATAACATAAGTTAGTAGAGGAGGCAAAAGTGCCATTTTTCATAGAGATTGAATCTGTGGGACAGTGTTAACTTTGTAAACATTTTAGCAAAGGTTAGTGTTAGCCAAGCAATGATTTATAAGGAATGGCATAATTTTTTTTTTTTTTGTCAACACCTGAAGTAAGGTTTAATTTCTATCTGTATTTGCTTATTACTTGCTGGTGTTTCTTCCATTCCCTCCTGGTCTCTCACCCCTCCCCCCACCCTGCAAGCATTCCAAAGATAGCCCAGAAACACTCTTGGGTAAAATCAACTTGAAGGCTCTGGAGCGCTTGTTGTAAGGAAGAGATTAGATTTGTTTGGACAGGAATGTAGAGCTGAGTTGCTCATAGCATGATGTCACGCAAGTGCATGTAAATTTATCTAACAAACAAAGTTGGACACATTTATTTTACATGTGATGTTGTTATAAGGTCTGTTTCTGTAAGTATCCTATGTTGGAGATAGTATAAAACATCAGACAATTTCAGATGCTTGTAAGCCATGTTTATAGATTCCAAAAGTTGTGTGTGGGTGGCTTGTTTTGTTTGTTTATTTTTTTTTCTTTTGAGTTTTGTTTCCTTTTTTTGGTTTGTTTGGTTTTTTGTTTTGAGAATGGTGGTTAATTTTTTTTAAGGAAAAAACTTTTCTGTATAATTATATGTGCACTAATTATAAATGCAACATCAACTTGACACTTAACCACAAAATAAATAAGTTTTGCCGGATATTTAAGTAGTGTGATTTTTGCATGTGTTGCACAAGTGAGTACTGTTTTTTGTTGTTGTTGTTGTCATAGGGTCTTGTCTGGTAGTCATAAGCACAATTGGGTACAACCACAAGAAATGTATGAGAACCAAGAACATAATTTTTCTGATACATATTTTCATGGATTAATTTTCTGACTGAACTTCACTTTGCCTTGGAATTTCAAGCTTCATATATGCAGTAATTTTCTTTAAAGCTGGGTCTAACTTATTTGCAAAGACACATCCCTTTTGTCGGGAGCCAGTGATCAAGTGTAAGGAAGTAAAATGAATAAAAAAGTATTGAAGAAAAAACCTTAAGGAAAGACTCAAGATGAATGCTTTAGTTCTCCCCACCTTGCACAAAAACATCTTTTTCTTCTCAAACCATTTAAGAGTGGGCCTGAAGGCGTTTCTGGTGATCCCAAGTTGTCTTTTTCCGAATAGATGATGGTGGGTCGTGGAATCATTGCCTGCTGCAGTGGGGTTTAAACTTTCTGCTGGAAGAGCTTGTGTAGCCTAGACTGGAAGCTGTAGACGCTTGTCAGTGTATGGTAACTCCTGGTAGCTCAACCCATGAAGACCCTCTTTGGGGGGGCCTTCAGGAGGGCAGGTGGCAAGAAGAGTCAGTGGACTGATTAATGTTCAGGTGAGCTCTCCTCAGCTTGCAGAGGTTAGGCTCTTAGGTGTGCTGTGGAGGAGGAATTTTACAGGCGCTTGACGGTTAATTTTTTGAAGCAGACAAAGCTGCTTCTTTTTTTTTCCCCATTTCAGTAAAAACTATACAGTCTGTGGGAGGCTCTTGTGGTTTTATGCTTTGTCTTTTCCCCCTGCTGTTGTGAATCAGTTGGCTTTAGCTTGTCAGACTCTTTGTGGCTCCTCAGGTCGATGTTTTCTCCTCCTGCCTCGTTCCATCCTTTTTTCCTCCTTTGCTTTGGGGGAAGCAAAAGAAGCTTTAAAAAGAAAAAAACCAAACCACTCTAATTTCCTTTTTTTTTTTTTTTTTTTTTGCCTGGTTTGTTGTTTTGTTGTTGTTGGTGGTGATTTGGGGTTTTTGTTAGCGTTCGTCTTCCCTGCCACCGAGTTTCTCTCAAACCGGCTCTAGCGACTGCTCTTCCCGAGCATCTTTCCGAGCCGTTCCGAGCTCTGCAGGCGGGCCCGGGGCCGGGAGGTGGCGGTAGAGAACACGCAGGAGCGGCGGACGCTGGCTCTGCCCGTCTCCCGCGGCCGCGGAGCTGCGGTTGGAGCGCGGCCACTGGCTCCGTGCGTGCGGGGGGAGGTCCCCTCCTTCCCTCCTGCCCGCTCCCGAGAACTGACACTTAAAACTCGGCATATACCAAAGCTGGTGTTTTTTTTTTTTTTTTTTTTTTTTTTTTNGGTTGGTTTGGTCTTTTTTTTTTTTTTAAATTATTATTATTCCTTTTTTTTTTTTAAGTTAGTTTGTTTTGAGATTTTACCAGCCCAAATTAGAGAGAAGAGAGTTAATACATCAGCGATGTGTGTGTCTACGTTTTAATAAACATATTCTTCTAAAGCCAAAGTACAGCATAGGCAAATAGTGACTGGTTTATTTAAAGCTGTGAGAACTTTTCTCTCCTAAACTCCTGATCTGTCCTTATCTGTTCCTTATCTTGAAAAATTTGAATTGGCTGGATTTCGTTTAACCAGCCATCCTCTTTTCCTAAAGGTTTGTAGAAATTCATGACTTGGAGGTGTGAAGCTGAAGAAATGTTAAAAATTAAGGAAAGCCCGTCAGCTTCATTGGAAAGCTGATGTAGCTGAAACAGTTGGGAGTTTGAGTGTGCAATTGTAGCAGTGAAGTACCTCCTCCCCTCCCACTCGTGTCTTCAGGCTGTCATGAAAATGTAAATTTTATTTGACCAATTTAGAAGCCTATGCAACTAACTTGTACCGTATGAGTACTAGTTCTCACACCCCGTCTTTCCCAAGCCCACAGCATACTCAGCAAGGGCCGTTCTGCACACTGTGATACAGAGTGACATCCCTTGCTCAGTACATCAGACGTGTATCTGGCTGATGGCAAGGGCTCCCTATCAAAATGTGCCTGGTAGCTGAGATCATCATGCTGTGCTGCTTTTAAATTCAAATTTTTGAATTCTGTTGCTGGTTTAGAGATGGGCACAGGGAATGAAACACTGGTGGTGTGGGACTGTTGTTGTCTGTGTGGCAGAATGCCCACAGCCTTTGCAAGGGCCTGTGACTTAGGTGTGCTCCTACACCTCCAAAGCGTGGGGGAGGCTGAAGCCGATCTCCTCAGCTTTTGGTGGGTGAATTGCATGGGGCTCTCCTCTGGCTGTCTGGATACTTCTTAATTATCTTAATTCTATTGGACCACATACACTAATTTTTAAAACATTTTGCTTATCAAGTGATGTGATTCAGTATTTTACAATCAATTTAAGAAACAGTATGTACAATCAGTAACTCCACTGCTAACTTGAATAGAACCATTAGTTGTATGCGTTGAGTAGTTGTCTGTTTGACACCTGGGACTTTGCAAATAGTTTCCTATTCAAAGTCATAACTAGTATAACTTGTTATTACTTAATAATTCTAATGTCTTATGTTTTCTGACATCTGTACCTAGTGTTGAATTGCTTATCTACAGAAGAACAAAGCAGTTTTTGTAGTTTCCCTTTTCTGCTTCTTTTCCTCCATTTTGAAGTTCTGAAGTGCTCTAAAAGGCTCTTCTGGAAAATCAATTTGCTGTTTGTGTTGGTTTAATGCTTAACACTCACTGTGTTGTCCTTTGTACCGGCAGCTATGGAATGCTCTGCTGCAGCTGAATTTGTGCATTTTTTGACATGCTAAATAAAGTGAGAAATTTTCTTATGAGAAGAAGGTTTACTTTCATTATTTAAATTTTTTTGAAAGAACTTTTCAAGAGTAACATTTCCATGGTTCTGTGCTCAAAGATTTTATCCAACCTTGTACAGCTCTTCCAGTGCTGCAGATAATTAATTTCATATTCCACTTAGTAAATTTGCAACCGTTTTAGAACAATTTTAAAACAGAAGTGCTGCTGCATTTGTACTGCTACCTGCCCCCTATGTTATAGGGAAACCTGAGTTAGGAAGGAATAGAAGTTGAAATGTGCCAGGTATTGAAAAGTTAAGTGATAGAGTTTATTTTCTTGATTGTTCTTTCTGTTGTTTGTTTTCCACACTGTAGGAAAGAGTGAGTTATCATCCTGAAAACATGCTAATTAATACTTGTTACACTTTGTGTGGTACAGCATGACTGACAGGCTCCTCCATGAACTTGCTGTTTATATATGTCTTTTCAGGGACTTGCTCATGTGGAATCTACTATGCCAAAGGAGAAAAGGAAGCTCAGGGAGCTATTAGGAATATTGCATAGCTATTTTGAGCTACAATCACTATTTAGGATAAAAAATCCCCTAAGATTTTTTTGGGGCTTTTTTCCCCTGCATTAAACTTGTTGTTTTAATTTAGGAAGTAGGAAAATCGTCAAGCAGCCTTTTTGGGTTTTTTTTTGCTTTCACCGTTGTTTTCAAATTTCCAGCAACTTCTAAATATAAATCTTGCTGATGATTTCACAAGGACTACTTCGAAGTAGTTACTGTCCTTTTGAAATCCATACCAGGAGACAACAGGAGAAGGAAACCTTCTAGTTGTTGGCATGTATCTTGGGACTAGCTGAGTATGTAACTATGAGAAATAAATGCCTAGTGGCAAGGCTTTGAAGAATATGGTAAGAGACGTGAGTTAATTTAAATTGAATTTAATTTGGCAATTGATAAGGGATGTTTCACAACATGTTATAAAGAAGAAAACAAGCTTTCTTTACAGGTATGCAAAATTGCAAGTGGGGAAATTAAAATTAATTTCAAAAAAAGTGAAAATAGCTGAATACTAACTGTGAAAAAAGCTGAATACTAACTGTGACTCTGGTTGCAATTCCTTTCAGGAATTTTGTGAATTTGCTCAACATTGGAGTCATGCATTTAAGCTACTGGGAAGAATTCTGTGGGTCAGAGGTAGTGTTCTGAGGGCTATTAGGCCGGATGACACTTAGAAGGTGGAAGCAAAGACCATAAAGGCAAAACTGCCTGTAGAGTTTTAGCAATAAAATAAGTTTTGATCTGAGGGCTATTATTAGTGGCTGCTGACAAAAAGGAAGAGTTTGCATCTGAGATAAAAAGGAAGAGTTTGCATCTGAGATAAAATTGGAAAATGTCCAAAAACTCACAGTGTGGAAGCGTGTGCGTGTGTGTAAACGTACCTTAGACATTAGCTGGTTTCAGTACTGGCTGTTGTCATCGAAATGAACAATTTGTGATTTTTTTTTTTCTTTTTTTTTTCCCTCTTGATGCTTGTAGTTACTGTCTCTTTTTTTCAAGGGTTAGGTCAGGAGAGGATTTCATCTGGTGCACGCAAGAGGTCCTAGGGTATAAATAGAACAAATGTGTGGTATTGAGACACAGAGCTGCATGCTAATAAGGGCAAGCTTGGATTTTGAAGGGCCATTTTTGTGACTTCTGATGTGCCTGCAGGGAGACATTGCACACACTTGTGTCACGTTTCGAACTAATCAGTTCTGTGCAGTAATATCTTTAAAGCATTACGGTGTTGGAGCGAGCCTGCCAGGATGTTTCAGTCCACAAATGCCTCGTCAGCATTGTCTAATGGAACTCTGGTGCTAGGAGAAAAACAGGTTTTGGCTGAGAGCAATTATAATATAGTTAATGAGGAGGGAGCAGCTTAAAGTCAGACCTTGAGGGTAGAGTCCACTGTAATAGGATTTTCAAAGTATGTCAGAAGATATGAGATAAAAGATATCCTATTGATAGAGGCTTTCATAGCAGTTAATCAAAGGAGGTAGTTACTATGAAGAGCAGCTGCTTATACGGAGTGCTTTTGAAGACAAATGAAGAGGTCAAACTGTGCAATGAAGGGTAATGCTGCACCACGCTTTAGGCTGGGCGGGTTGCTCTTTAAAATGTTATTAACAGTACTTTTGGGGTCAGATAGTGAAGAAAAAGTATTAAACTGAAGATGGCCTAGCTTAGTAATATTCATTATGTTCGCATGTTTGGAGACTTTGATGTATACTGGCTATGGACTGATATCTAGGTAGCTTTGTGCTGAAGACATACTTGATAAAGTGCAAGGAGCAAAATATTTACCAGATTTTTGTTTATTCTGATTTGGAATATCCTTAGAAGTGGTTTTATAGTATGGGGAGAGGTGTAAAGTAAGAACTCAAATTATCTTTGAGAATTCAATGACTTCGGGGTTTTTGGCATGATATGAATAACATAGTTTTGGTGCTTTTTTTAAAAAAAAAAAAAAAAAAAAATTTTTGTGATAGGTCCTGCCTTTTTGCTTCCTGTAGAGTGATTTGCTATAGTCTCTTCTCATTAGTGAGAGGAGTTTGTCTTAAAAATGAATATGAAAGTCTTGATTCCTATAAACTTGGAGAATGTAGTTAGTAGATTTACAAATCTGTGTATTTCAAAGCCTTAGGAGCAAAGTATGTGAACTCGAGGAGGGGAACACTGAAAGGTTTTTAATCCCTGGGGAGAGATTTCATAGCAGCATTTGCTGTGCTGCTGGTCCACTTGTAGTCATCAGTGCTATCTTCAAGGCTACTGAAAATATGTTGCATTAATTTTATTGACACCATAAGTTAAATGGGCCAAAGTTATAGCTGAAATCAGTTGTGGAACCCCTGTGTTCGATCTCCTAGACAATGAAGTTTACAGTGGTTGTATGGGACTGTTTTCCTGTGATGCCTACAGCCCCAAACGAGTCTTAGTTCAGAGTTACATTTTTAAGTGAAATGTAGTTACACATGTTTTTAACTGCTGTAATTCAGCTGTGCAAAAACAGTGAGAAACAGAAAACTGTGATGGTGTCTGGTGTTGTTTAGAGCACTGATAACTTGACACCTCTGAGAAGAAAGGCCCAGACCAGGGCAATGTGGTACAGTTAGAAGAGCTGACATTGGTCTGTTTAGTGACAAGGGTGTCCATGTATCTGTCACTTCAACTACTCTTTCAGTGCAAAAAAAAATAGGTTGCTGTTTTTGAGAAAATATTTTCAATATAGCTACAGAATTATTCCCACTAGGGTAACTCCGTAGGTTAAAGCCTTTACCACCTAAAGCTGGCTTTCATTTTTAGGTTACCTACTGTTTTATTTGCCAAATATATGAAAAACAGTGTACATTTAAGTTCATAGGCAAATTATTCTATTCCATGGTTGGTCTATTCTACTCTATTCTGTGGTTGAGTTCTTCTGTGGTTAGGACAAGATGGTGGAGTTTCCTGTCTAGTTGATTCTCTTAAAAGGAGAAGAAATCAATGGAATTTGGAGGGAAATGGTAGCTACATTCAGATAAAGTTCACCAGTCTATTTAGAATTTCTTTCAGATGCTTGTTGCACATAGCAGAACATGTAAACAGATGGGATTGCCAGGCCCTTTTCAACCATGGCTGATAGCACGCCAGAGCATGAATTCTTGAAATTCTTCTGCTAGTCACTGTGAAAATATGAAAAAATAGTGCTTAATAGCCAAGCAACATAAAGTTGACGTTCTGTAATTTCTACTTTGACCCATTATATAAACCAGTTGATTGTAATAGGAAATGAAGTAAAGCTGTTTCATACTTAATCCCGGAGAGACTATACATGTTCCAAAGTCAATCTTTAAGGATTGTCAGCAATATTTGTTTTTGTCACCTGATAGAGGAAGAAATATAATAGCTGAAAACTGTATATATTTTCTGAGAACAGTTATGTCTCAGACCATGGAAATACCAAGGGATTTGTTTTAGTGTTACTATGCTTTGAAAAGGGCAAGTGATCTACTTAATTTTTAAAACATAGTGAGCCTACAGTCTTTTTGAACTTGGACCAAGAATCATGTGTAGTTGACACTGCAAAGCCTAGGAGATACTTTTCTCTCTACAAAGTAATGGAAAACATGAGTGACTCTTTTTTCCCCCAGTAAATAAAACTGTCATGTACTGCACAGTATAGCAAAACATGCTATAGAATAGCAAACATTTGATTGTGATTTACAGGAGATGATTGTGCTTGTAAGTCTTGAGTATATGGAAATATAGAGGTGTTCTCCATAAATAAGCTGTATGTACCCAGGAACTGAAAGGCTTTTATTAAATAGGTCAGACACCACTTACTTTTGTACTTGATAGGAGACCTTCTAATTATGACTTTTGACCATCTTTTAAAGTGCAAGTGGAATGGGAATGGGTAGAAAAATTGATTGACCAAATTCTACTTTTTAATATTATGGTGCACTAATGTTGGGATCTTGCTTGTTTCATTACTTGAGAGGCGAAAAAGGTGATTAGATCACAAGTGTGACTATTCTGTCATGCTGTATTTTCAAGGTAAGACAAAAAGAGGGGAGGAGGCTCATCAGCAAAATAACCCTCCCCTATTTTTATATAACTGGTGTCATCATCTGATTCCACAGCAAACTAACAAACCAAACTTAGTGTGACCTTATTCAATTACTTCCTCTGACCAGTTTTTTTAACATTCATTATTGAAGAGCTGAAGTCTGATATACCTCTAAATACAGATTTTTGGGGCAATATTGGAAGACTCACTAAAAAGTTCATGCAACCATTGAAAATTTTGTCCTGAGAAATAGCTTAGTGTTCTGTATTCAAATACTAGTTATTATAATTTGTTATGTGCTTTTCTACCCTAAATGCATCAGTCAAAACATCTGTGTAAATACATTGGAACAGACTGCAGTAATTTGTTACCTATAGATTAAGGCTTAGCTTTAAATTGTTGATTTAAATTGTGCCTCTGAACAGATGATTTTTTTTTTTGTCTTGAGAACAAAACAAAAAACCCTAAACCCTATATGAATTGAAACACTTCAACAGTTTTGTTTATCACTGTAGACTGTACATCACTAGCATCTTCAGTATATAGATGTTAACCTAGGAAAATAATACTCCCTCGGTACCTTCATTTAGTAAAAAATCCTTTTCCCCCTCATGTTCACCCTACCCTCTCACTCACCCCTCTGTCCATTATGAGAATTGAAGCATTGTATGCAGATTTGCAGAGAGCATTCTGCTCATGATGAAGCAGTGGACATTCTTCACGTGGAAAAAAGCAAAGGAGGAAGACGTGTCAAAAGAAATACACTTTCAGTTTCAAGTTGAAGTTTTGTATTCAAGTCCACTTTAAATCGGATTGAGGTTTCTAATTGTTCGTTCTGAAGCTTATTTAATTATGATAATCAAGAAATAGCTGAAGAAAGCTAACTATTAAGCTATCCTCATGGCTATTTTATTGATAGCTAAGGGCTAACATAGCAGTTAGCTTGCTGATTTTATTTTTTTTTTCTCCCTTGCCCAACTATGCCTCTTTTTCCTTGCTTCTCTTGCACTGTATACAGCTGGTCCCACTGACTGAGGATGCTAACAGAAAGCAAAGCTTCCCACCACTTATTCATAACACGGGTATAATGATATATTTGTTTTATGCAGTATGCTTCTAGCTATGTTTAACTTTCCTCTATTTTTAGACACGATGCTTAGAACATTTTAGGTAAGCTTAGAACCAGATTCCTTCTTCCAACATTGTATAACTGAACCTTTTAAAATTAGCAGAATATGTTCCAGTAGAATTGAAACATCTGTGGCAAGTGTCTGAGTGTGTAGATATATTTATCTCCCTCTAAATACAAAAGATATAGGTCAGAAGTGTACTTGAACATACCATGTCCATGGTTCATGTGCCTGTTATAAAGTAGAAAAGTGCAAACCGAGAGATGTTGTTGATTGTCCTCACAAATAATGAATTTTATTTTTTAGTCTTTTGTTAGCTTGTTCAGTAAGTCAGATTTCCTTTCTCTGCTCAAACTAAAAGCTTAAGAGGTTGAAAAATAGTCTCTCAGTATGCCATTAATGGGCTTGTCCTTGGTACAGATGCCTTAAAAATGCATTTTTAAAATTCGTGGAATCTTTAATACAGCATTGCTGCTGTTGAATCCATTGTTTAGTATGGGGTTAGGGAACTTTACACATTTTGTCACTGGTTCAATTAAGCTTTTTAATGCTTGGCTTATCTGAGCAGGAAAGTTGCCTCTTTCCATCTGTAAAATAGCTGTGACTAAAGGTAATCTTTTGGAGAAAGGTTAAAAGTTCCTTGCAGTAGGAACTGTAGTGACTTTCCACACATGGGTAATATTTTTTTCAAAAGAATTAATATTTGCTTCTAGTAGAATCCTCAACTAGGCTGAAGTCCACTCGTTCTTGTGGTGGATTAATAAAGAGTCAGAGAGACTAGTCTGGCTCTTGCTTATCACAGGTGGGTGAATACAATCTCTAGCTGTTAGTTCCACCTTCCAACTCTCAAATACTTTAGTTTTACCTCGCTGCTCTTGCACTAAACCTGTGAAAGACAGAATAAAACAAAAAGTTAGCCTTTTTTTCGTTTTTGAAAACAAAATCTGGCACAGGAAGCACTTGCACTTTTGTTGTCCTTGTGGCATAGATGAGGAAATGGGATTTTAAGTGACTTACTAACAGTCAGGAAAGGGCCACTGATTAGGGCCGGATGGGCAGTTTACAATGCAGGTGTAGGGTATGTAGAGACAGGTATACTGACATCAGGCCACCTTCCTCACTATCTCTTTCTGGAGACATCTACTCACAGTGATTATCTCCTGGATGATTTTACTGTTCTGTACTTACCTGTACGGGACCTCTGTTCTTCCCTTAATGAAGAGCATGAAAGAACTTGTAAGGCTACAACAGGAAAGATTTATATTGTTAGTAATTGGATCTTCCCTCCTTATAACAGCAACAAACCCAACACAGGACGTTTTATGAGAGTATGATACTTACTGGGGACATGGTGGCACTGGTGGAGAAGGAGCCTGAGGGAAGTTTTCTGTTCTCATTGTGTAATGAAGACTTGTACTTTGTATGTACTGTGTATTGCTGCCATAAAGGGAGGGTTTTGACTTCTTTCCTACTCATTTGTGTTGTTTCTCTGGTGCCAGTGGAAGAATGAGTGTCTGAGGATAGGACCACCTGTTCAGGGACAGTACCTGCACATACTTGTTGGCTTCACCAGAACTAAATCAGCTTTAGCCAATATCTTGGCAGGCTTAAATGGTTGTCAGTGTTGTTTTCCATTTATTCAAATTTGGCAGCTAATGCATTCAAAGACATACTGGCAGATCACCTAATTGAGAATTTTGTATTTGCTTGCTTAAAAAGATTTGCTGAAATAGAATGTCCTTGACAGATTGGTTGTAGACTTCCTAGAGGGACACATGCCATTATCAGGGGTTTAAATGCCAAGTTGTAAGGGTGTATAACACAGTTGTAAACATGGATATATTTTCATCACATCTTAGATTAAAGATGATATAAGCCATGATCTCAGTCAGAAACTAAAAAATAATATATTGATACTTTTCTGATTAAATGGGCAATTTAATTATTAGATCTGTAATCATTGTTAAGTTTAACCTGTGTTATTTCCATTAGGGCATCTTGTGCTCTGGATGAGTATTGTGAACTGGGAATCAGAAGAGGTAGATGTAATGATTTAATGGCCTTATTCATGTCTGAGGGCACACAAAATATTATCTAAATTTATCTGATTGCTTCTCAGTTTGACTTCAGGGAAATTTGGAGCTCTTGGAGGAATAAGACAAAGTATGGGGAAACACCTTTGGGGGCTGAACTTCCTGTTTGTGCATACAGCAGTTATTTGACTTCTGCTACGTAGTTTCGAAGGAGAATTGGCGTGATTGCATTGACAGCCAATGATGTGCTCTGGTGGGATTGCTAAGTGAAATTGGCTAATTGTTAATGAGGCTACTTATTCGTGCTTGTACTTTACAGTTACTTTGTAATAAGTATTGCAAGAGGCTTAGGACATTTCATACTCTTAATGAATATACATAAATAAGAAGGCACTTGAAGTCTTGCTTTGGTTTTAGAAACTAAACAGACCAGGATGTAAAAAGCTACTTTGTGCAAGTCTGAGGCTTACTTTCGGTAAACAAAAGCACGTAGACAAAACTATTGTGAATTTACGTGAAATTTACTTACAGCAAGTTGTCTTGAAAACTTTATTTCTGTGCTAGAGGAAATCACAACTGCTTATGTGGTTCTTGTTCAGTAGTCAAAAAGTTAACACATGACATGGAAAATGAGATGGTGCAACATCCTGGAATGGTTAATCCAAATTTATCTTCAACTGCAGAAGAATGAAAGAATAAATACACAAAGAGAGGCTGAATCATTCTCTTGGTTTTGTAAATAGTCTCTTCCCAGAAGCTGTATTAACACGTCACACGTGGAGCTTTTGTCTTGGAATTCCCATGTTGTTTTAGATTTTGAGGAATAAATCTTGCTGTCACGCTCATAACTGGGAGTACTAAATTATAATTAAAAATGCTTTTTGCATAAACAAAACTATTTGGATGCTAGTGGATTAGGAGATGTCCAACTTTTTTATAAACTTTTATCACAGATTATATCAGTATTGTTCAAATACATCCCAGGTTTTTCATATAGCACCTATCATGAACTCTTAAAACCTGATAGTTTTCTTATAGCTTTTTTTTTTGAGTCTAGGAGGAGGAAACCATTAATGATCATGTGTTGTCGAAAAGTCCAAGGCAGTTATGAAACAGTTATCTGTGTGGATATTTAGGAAGTGAAGAGGAGCTAGTGTTGACTCACAGATAGCATAATTGCCTCACACATACCATAATTTCCCTTTTTTTTTTTTTAATTCCCCCAGGCCTTGCAAAATTGTTCTGTATCTTGAAGCGTGTTTAATGGAGCTATTAAGAAGTAATACCTTATGTTTATGAGCTGCACTGCTATCATGGGATACCACCAATGAACCAAAATCGCTAAGATCAGAGTCTAATTCTAAATATTTAAAACAACTTCTAAAAGAATCAATTTTATTTTTTTAATTGAGATTTAATATACAGAAGATCTTATTGGAACAAAATGTCAGTTTGAGGCTTTCTGGATAAATTTAGGCTGTTAGAATCACAGTTTTTCAAATTTTCTGTCTAACTGTTGCAGCTGAATTAATACTTCAGTTATTACAGATGATCAGACCTAATAAACTGTGAAGGTAGTACTACATACAGTGTTCTTCACTGTGATGCCATTTTGGAAGTGGAAAAGTAATTCTGAATATTTACATATTAAAAAAAAAAGGTTTATATGGGATGAAGTGCATGTGATGTTTGACTGTTCCTCTAGAAATTACTGAATACAAGGGGGTTAGGTTCTGTCCAATCTGTTTAAAGGTACATGGCAATTTCTGTTTCAGAGAGTTTTGTTGTCCTTATTCAGCTTGCTTTTAGTATTTAGGCAAGGAAGTACAGGTGAAGTGTTTCCCTCATTAGGTAGGCCTGAATGAAAAATGTGTAAGGCTTTCTACCTGTCTTTTGTAGTCTGAGAGAGGCTGAGGTGCTGTAGTGGGAGAGGGCAGCATCTGCCATGCTATCCATTCTGCTATGCTTTCCTCAGATAATAAGAAAATTATTAGTAAAATAAGGGGTTTTTTATCATCCTCTTTCTTAGCAGCACTTTGTGTCCACCTTTCTTGTGTAGCTAAAGGTATAGGTATTTGAGCAAATTGTTACGGGCTAAGGTAGGGCATGAACTTCAAGTATGCCAATAACTATAGCCAACTATATACTTGGTGTATGCTGTGATACGTGAAGAAAGAACATAGTGCCTAAGCTATGTTGAAACAGGATTAAAGGGATAGTGAGGGAAGCAGGAACAGATCTGGAAACTGTTTTATTCCTTGTAATGTAGCACAAAGTTGAAGAGGAGCTACTGAACTAACAGCAGCAAGGGATGAGGGAAGGCCTATGACTGTCCTTGTTGGGCCTGATTCTGAGTAGAGGGTAGTAGCTGTACCCCCAATTACTTCTGCTGTGAAATGAAGGGTATTTGAAACAACAGCTTTAAAAACAGTTGGACACTTCCATAATCAAATACAAAATGGTATTGCCTTTTTTTGTCTCAGGAAATGGTTTGGAAAGGAGGTCTGTAAGGCAGAACAACCTGGAAAAAAGTATCTTTTCTCTGGGATGCATTGAATATAGGGGGAGAAAAATGGCGTGAATCTGTGATAGTTATAGGTGTATGTAGAAAGACTTACGGCTGTCTTCTTGAACTGAAAATGTTCAGGCATAAGGTGTTTTTTAGATTACAAGATTGGCTTGTGGAACACTGAGAAAAAAAATTAAGTGATCATTAACTCACGTTGTTTCTAGGTGCTTGTAATCTCCCCTGTACCTGATGAGTGTATTTGGATAAACTAACTGTATAGTAGTTCTACTTCCTCATATGTAAGAAAACGCAAAGTGTGGAGATACAAGTTTGGTAGTGGTAGCAGAAGGGGATTGTGTGTGATGGAAAAAAAAAATCAGTCTCACGAGAAACCTGTAACATGCGTGCATAACTTCGGTGTTAAAGAGTCTTGGTTTAGCTACATCTGTGATGCAAATTCAAACTTCTCAGAAGGTAACTTAAAAAGGCCTTTTATCTAGACAGTATTTCATTTGAGGATTTGCTTTCGAAGCGTAAATTCAAATGTTTTAGTCACACTTGTGTTATTTTTCCATCAGATTATTGAAATATGATTTTGACTATTTGTTTCTTGGAAGAGTCTTTGCTATGCTTTTTGATTTTTTTTTTCTTTTGTTTTGTTTCCCTCCCTTATTGACAGTTTAAACTTTCAGAGCCATTAAAGACAACCTTTTCTGGGGCCCTTTCTGAGCCAGGAGGTGTTACTTGATTAGATTGACTCTCATCAGGTTATCAAATCTATTTTGTCATGTTTGCATACATTGACTCTTGTAAAAAATTCAGGTCTGTTTGCTTCACAAGGTGTTTTAATACTTAGGAGTTGTGTTACTGCTGCCAGTAGGAAAAGTTTAGAGAACTGTTTTTCTGTATAAAACCTTGACCTAATCTGAAAGAAAAATAGCTAATGAGATGATTTTTCGTGGCCATTTGTTAACAATATAATTTTCCCCTTTTCTAGTGGTCTCCAGTCAATTTATGTTGCTCATGTGAAGTCAGTGCCTTCTGCTTTGTTGTAGTTGACACTTTATCAAACCTACTGATTAGAAGCTAAGATGACTGCTGTTTTCTAGATGTGAAAATGTGATGGGATATGTGTTTGAATAATAGGTGTTTGAATTCTGCTAAGGACTTGTGAAATTTGGAAAGTGTTCCCTTGTGTTTTGCCTTGAACCCCTCAGTTAATTATAATCATATACTATAATAATTAATATTTAAAGGAATATTTGTGAATGATTTGGTAATGTGCTAGCAGGCAGATATTGAGTGAAAAATTGCCACTGAAGTTGTCAGAATTTTACTTTATGTGCAGAATTTTGAAAAGTATCAAGACTTACAATGACTGTTGAGTATATTTCTTTCCTTTTCTGTTTTCTGGTTCTTTACAATGTTCAAGGACAGTTGAAATATTTTGGTTTTTTTTCAAGAGTTTACAGTTCTGTTTTAAATAATTTCGAATCTCAGTGAATGCTTTCAAAATTTAGAAGCGCAAGATTAAGTATTGTATCTGATACAATGGCACTATGTGCTGGGGGGGCAATGAAATACTAAAGAGGTGCTTAGCATTCCATGTATACTTACTTAATCTGACTGTATGACTGCCAGCTGTTTCAAGGGAGTCATCTTTCTGAAGTTTGACTCTGGTGAGCTTTTTGGGTGAGGGAAATGGTCTGTGTCGTTAACCTTTGATTGTATGTACTGCACTTGACATAACAAGGCAATTAAGTTATTGACAATGTTTTTTTTTTAATGTCGAAGTTGTGTGCCAGAAACAAACCCCCTTTGTTTGGGGATATAGATATGTTTCTTTGCAAGCTAGCACACGAATGGCAGTACACAGAGCTGTTCTGTCTGTAGGAACTTAGGGAAATCCTGAAGGGTGCATATTGGCATTATTCTGCACTTGGCCAACAGGAGGTAAATAGCAGTTAGAGGGAAGAGTGGTTTTATAGTCATAAAAAGCAGTGGTAGTCGTTTTCCTGCTATGCGTAACAGAAGGTGTTTAATTAGGTTGCAAGTTTGCAGTGGGGTTTTTCGGCAATTTGTTTCTCATCAAGTCATAAATCCCTTTCTTTGTGTAAAACTGAAGCTATTGTTGTTTGTGGTTTAATGAGCTACGGTTTATGCAACAACAAACCCATCTTACTTCACTTATATCTGAATGACAATATGGAATTGTTCCCCTTCATGCCAGATTGCCACTACTGGGAAACCTGGTTCATTCCGGGTATATATTGAGGTGCAGGAGTTGTGTGTGGACTGTTTGTGTAAGCAGATAAGAGGGTACATACAGGAAATGGGCATTGTTGCAGGGACTTGCCTCTTAAGCAAACACAACTCTACTAGTAAAATATAAATCTTTTTTTTTTTACATTTACATGTTATCTTGATTTATAGCATATAATTTTACGTAAGAGAAGGTGATAGGTTGGTTAGTACAATACCTTTTATGTTATAGAATGCATTTGTTTTTGTAATGTTTACTGTCTTTCAGTTGAGGTTCAGCTGGCAAAATTAACAGGTTTAGGGTATCAAAATGACCTTGAAAAGGAAAAGAGTCTACAGAACACCTCTTCAGAATTGATAAATACAGATTGGTTTTATGCAGATTGTACTTTCTGTCCTACAATTTAGGTTAATGGATTACCTGGTTAATAAAGTTACCGAGTGACTTACCCTAGCCTTGCTGTTGACCATGAGTGGGAAGAGAGCACATTAAGTGACAGCAGTCGTGCGAGATCCTCCGCTCCATCAGCTAGTGTTGATGTTTGGTACTTTTCCATTAGCTGCAAGGGCAGATACGGCTGTCATAGCACTGAATGCTTGACTCTACATTTTTATCTCCATGATAGGAAAGTGCCTCAGAGAATAGAAACAAGTACAGTGCTACATGAAGTGTGTCTTGCACAGTGTATCCCTGACCTTACTGTGTAGGAGCCACTGAATCTGTGCCAGCCCACTCCTCGGGTGGTTTCACTGAGCTGTGGCTATACTGAGGTTTATTCTGTATACACGAGGCTTGTGTAAGGCATAATATTTTAGGAAAGAAAGCATATAGTAGTTTTATTTTGGTCCCTATCCCATCCACATCTCCTGATGTTCACTTTTAATGGGAACTGAGGGCAGAGATATTGACTGTAATTGGGCTCAATTCACCTTCTCTTATTTCTCTTCCTCTGTGGCACAGTTTGTTCCCTGTGACCCATGCCCTTGCTCTTCTATAGATGAATGTAAATATCTTCTTGAGCAATCTCTGAAAGATAAAATATTCCCTTATTTCTGACTTTGCTCTTTCCAGCCTCCACCATGCTTTATTTAAAAAAACCCAAGCCTGTGACACAGAGCAAAAACATGAATCTGTAAGTAACTGTTAATAAATGTCTCTGGCTGAGCAATGCAAAATAATATTAAATTCCAAAGTATTTTTCCTTTCACCTTTGGTGTAATCTTAATGGTTATCAGTAGGGTTTTTTTTTTTTTTTCCTAATCAAACTGGAACATGTCTTTGTGTAGGGTTTTTGTATCACCACATTAGAATGCTTCTAAGGGGCAAGAGGGGAGGCAAATATGAGAGTCCCAGATGTGTTCAAAGTTAGGAACAAGTTTTCTAACTTTTTGAACTGTAGAAGGAAATTCTTTGTGGTTGCAAAGATGCAGACAAGTGTTCTCTTCTTGCTGAAGCTTTGCTGGCTGAAGAGGATGATGAATGTAGCTGCTTGTAATTGCTGCTGTGCAGAGACTGCCCTTTCATGCCTTCTGCCTCCCCTTGCTATGTGTTTGGTCTTGTCCCCTTGTCCAAATCAGCTGTGTAAATGAAATTTTACCTGAGAGAGGGGTTAAATAACTTAATCACCTGATGGATCTGGGCAGGAGCGGGAAGTGATGATCTCTGGGGGAAAGGTGCAAACTCTTGAACCCAGGCGTGCAAGATAGTGCAGGGTTTGGGCAAGCTCCTGTACTGTCTGCCTGAGCCTGCTGTGGTTCACACCCTGAAGTCATTGTTTTATTTTTAATTGGTACTAACTTAAATAAGGAATTCCAAGTGGCAATTTTTATAAATGTTCTGTCTTATTTAAAGGGTTGGGGGAAGGAAGAAAATGAAAAGGGTTTAGGGAACTTGCGATGATGTTTCCCAGCATGTCAGCGTGCATGGTACATGTATCGGGTAGTGTCTCCCACCTGGGGGACAGATGCCAGTTTGAGTGCTGTCCCTATTCTGGTTGGATAGGACAGGATATGTTTGCTTTGGAGAAGTGGAAGGGGTGTTGGAGATGCTGGGGATGTCCTATTTTCCAAAGGCTGGAGAAATTCCTCTTTTTAATTCAAGGCTGTGTATGTCCTGGTTTCCCAAGGAAGGCTCTAACTTGAGATTCGGTGATCTCTGACCACTGTGAAGAGAGGCAGCTCACTTGATATGACGAAGAGTGGAAACATGCATAGATTCTGCCTCCTCCTTTGTGTGTGTGTCTGTGATTGATGTTTTTCATTGCTGATCCTGACAACTGGCACTATTGTACAGAGGTGAGGTAGAGAGAAATTGTCAGATTGCTTAAATCCCTGTGAAGGCTGGCAGCAGAGCTGTGGTGGAGGAAGAGAGAATACAAATAATGTGAGGCTGATTTTTCTTTTTTTTTTTTTTCCCTCCCCTGCCCCCTTCCTTCTGCCCAGCCTGTGTCTGTGCGAGTACAAGGGCAACACAAGGCAGTTCCATGTGGGAAAGTTAAGGAATTAATGTGCCATGTCTCAGTGTTACTGTACTGGGGTTAGACAGATGGTGTAATTAGCCTACAGCAGTGAAGAGCTATATTTTTCTGATAAGATAAAAGGAAGTAGTTGTGGGTGGTAAAAGAAGAATCTCTTAAATTGGCAGGGCTTACAGTGTGTTTATAGAAATATATGAAGTGTATGGGTCCAATTGCAGTTATTTTTTCTTTATATTTTTGTTTATCATGTTGTTTGCAAGGGAAAAATATTTTTTTGAATTATTTTTCAATACTTTTACCAAGCTTACCTGGAAGAGTGAAGGAACAAAAACTAGATATTCTTTTCTCTTGGTTAATATTGATCGTATCACTTTGGAGCGATGGGGAAAGAAATCTTTCTTCCTCTTGTTTCTTCCTGCTATATACCTTTGGGAGGCTGTTGGAGGATGTCAAGGGTCTGTATGAGGTCTGTTCTTGACTGACCCCACATGTGCTGGGTTTTGAACTTTTTTTTTTTCATCTCTGTTTCTGGCTCTCCTATAGCTTATTTTGTTTGGGATATTTTAAAAAGAGAAATTTTATAAATAAAAGTCACAAGCAATAAACAGGACTAAATTTGGCTTGCCCTGTTTGAAAAACAAAACATCTGAATGAGAACATTGGTAAAATGGAATGACAAGAGGAAGAGAGAAAAAATTGTTGTATTGTGAGAAAACACATCTACAACTGGATCAAGATTCAATTTTGTGCATTACTTTGTAAGTCCTTTGAATTACTTTTATTTCCTTACCAATAGATGACAGGCATACTTGCTTTTCAAGCCTAGCCCTTCATGTTTTGACCCCAAATCTGTAGTATCTTATCTATCAATGAGTTAGTAATCAGATTTTTGGATGATTTGGTTAAAAATGGCTTTTCAGATATATTTTATAAAAGACACGGTATTGGTGAGTAGAAAATGTTACAACGGCATTTGCTTGGCAGATTTTTTTTCTTAATATTTCTCTTTATTTTTCCCAGGAAGCACTTAGGTTTGGTACATTGGTTTTATTTGCCTTTGCTGATAGAGCCTGCTTTCTATTGTGCAGCAGTATCTTCTGCCTGTCTTCAGAGGATCTAGTTTCTCCTGTTTACTGGCAGGGGAGAGTCTCCCAATAGGTTGGGTTTTTTCCTTTTCTCCAAAAAGACCCCAAACATTCCCTCAAATCTAAATTTAAGCCTAATTTCACAAATATCCCTTTTGCATCCTCTATCCTGGGAGAGAAGGTGGTTGGGGAGGGTTGTGTCTTGGTGATGGTCTGTTTTAAAATACTGCTTCAGAAATGTCTTGGATTCTGCTTCCCCCTTCTTTCCCCCTCCTTGCCCCAGCTTGCATTCTGAATGACATCACAAGGTAATCCACAAGGTGATTTATACACTTCAAAGAATGTACCTACATCCAAAAATGTGTGGGGAATAAAAATAATAAAGGAATATGCAAGACTTTTATCAATCCTAAACAATATTTAGTTGTTAATGAAACCATTAGGACAACAGTTTATACAGTGGGTTTTTTGTTTGTTGGTTTGTTTTCTGGGGGCTTTTTTTGGGGGGTGTGTGTGTGTAGTTTTTTCTAAAAATATTTAGTAGAACTTCCATTAAAAGTAGCTGAGAAACCATGATTTCATGAAAATACTTTTAGTATCATGTTATGTCTTTGTACCTACATCATGAACATCAGTTGGCTGTTCAGTGTGTGCGTGTTTCCTGTTCTTTTGGGCACTTACAAATGTTACAGAACTTCGCAGCTTAATAATCTCATTTCCTCTTACAGCCATGGCAAATGAGCACATGTGAGTGGATACAACTTTTCAGCACCACTTTATAAGAACATTTCATGCAGTTCGGAATGCTCCCAAACAGGCAAAGAGGCCCAAAGATCCAAGCAGCAGCCTTCAGGTTGAACTGCGGCCCCTTGCTCTAGCTGGTACCAGCTGCCGATTTCCCTTGGCTTGGCTGTGTTCTCTGAATGTCTTGCTCCTGGGCAGGTGTGACGGGTTAGAGCACTTGAGGGTAATGGAAGAAGATTTTATAATTTACCACTCGTCTACACTGACTCCATTACTCCTTCAGAAAGAACTATGGATTAATTACATTGAGGAGGGGGAAAAAAAAGAATAAGAATGCCCTCTCTC